>JADLIF010003376.1:0-115052 GCA_016648015.1 Steinernema khuongi
GGCCGCGACTGGAGATACTTCGTGCTGGTGTAAAGGAGGGTCTTGTAGGACTGATTCTTGTGTTTCGAGGCGCTGGCCTTGGCTTCTTTGAGAATATTCAGCACTTCAAAGCTGGTGATCGAGCCTTGTCGGGCGTCTACGACTTCCATGTCTGCAAATACAGAAAATTTGGGAAATCGCTAACATGGAAAGTAAAGCAAAATTTCTGTGAAGTGCAACTGCAATGCATATGAACCTCGCAAGTAACAAGGGTGAACAGAACAACAAATCAACAACGTAACGGCGCAGTATAACGACTACATGTGTTCTGGCGTACCTCACACTTCGGTAATTAAACCCCTTATTGTAAAGACGGGTATTGTAACAATAAACACGGAGAGACAGGTACATAGCATACGCATAGACAGTCAAACCATCAGTTAATTGCCATATAAAGAGAAATGGATAGGAGAGTGCCAACCGAAAGGAAAGGGTGAACCCTCAAACGCACTGCACGCAGCTTGCTGTTCAATGACAATCACGTCGTGTCGAGACCCAACTGGTACTCGGACAACTCTTTCTCTCTGCTGTATAGGGAAGGTGCTTGACCATTTGTGATATTACGTTTGTGATGCGTTTCCATTCGTAATCGCAAATGGTTTCTGGCAGCCAAATGTAGGAGGAAAAACGCCCAATCCGGTGCATAAACCATAAGCCGAAAACGGCGCGTCATCAACTGGAAACATCGATTTTTCGCGCACAACATATAGAAAGGTAAATCTGCTGCGCATTAATTAGAGCATATAAGCGTCCACGCGGCGTAATGCAGCTGGTCCTGTGGCCTAAAGGAGAAGGCGTCGGTCTCCTAAACCGAAGACTGCGGGTTCGAGTCCCGCCAGGATCCTTACATTTTTAATATATTATAGAGGTCCTTCTGCCTTATACGCTTCCTTCCACGCTTAACTAACAGTTGTTCAATGAAATGCTGATGGCGCAACGCTTACCACTTCTTGCCGTTGTTTTCGTAGAATCCGGAGTTTTTCGCCTTGTGCTGGCCGCAACGCATAAACAAAGCAAGAATCTTCTTAAATACTGGACGGAAATCTCTTGATACTGTTGATTAACAAAAAAGTGCCCATGATAACACCCAGAGTCAGTCTAAAAGTGACTTTGTCGTTATTCCACAGTGAAAACGAACTTACCGAGGTTTCTGGTCGGAGACTGAAGACGTCGAATCACAGCGTAAAGTTGCCAAACTCCGGAATAAGCAGAAAGGCATCTTGCGCCCGTTTAACGTCGCTTGAGTGACCTGGAAGGATTCAGTTATACGCGATGAACAGCGAGAAGACCTATCGAAGTTTACAGGCCTCGAAAACATTAAAATGAGCAAACGTAAAACATGAAATGCACAGCAACCGAATGCGAACTATTGGAGCGTAGAAGCTGAAAACGAAAGAACGAAGAACACGGATGGATGTTAATCTACGATAAGGCAAGCATCGGAGCGCACATCTACGAAGGTAAATGTGAAGTGGTCACCACCATACCATATGCTACTCCGACAATCATCGTGCTGGCAGTAATCGTAATTAACTATTTCAGCAAAATTTCGTCTCGTGAAATGAACCAGCCGGACCTTCCTAATCGTCTCGCTTGCTAACTGCATAATCAAGAATGAGACAGCCTGGCGCAGCTGAGAGCGGATGCTGCGCACGTGTTTGCGGATGCGGAACAGAACCATCAGCGTGATACGAAGAAAAAAGATATAAGCGAGCTTCCGACTGCGTAGAATGACGAGAGGTTCATCTGCCACGTTGGATAATTCCAGGTTTCTGCAAGGTTAACATTTTGAAAAACAACCGCATTCCGTTTTTCCCTACCGCAGGCGGAAACGTTGAGGCGGAAACGCTGCGAAACCGAACGCCAGTTGCAAAGTTCTAATCAGCACGGAGAGCAGACAAACGAGACAGATCGCGATGTATATTCGCTCACGGAGACAGTCCCTGCAAGTAGACAATGGTTTTATACTTTTCATGAAAGTGCCTGTGTGCTTAGTTTCTTAACATTACTCAAAACAAGATGTGATTTCCCATTTTTTCATGGGGAGAACTCGCAAATCCGTAAAATTTTCACCCAGCACCAGTTCACATCAAAAGAACACTCCGATAAAAAGAAGATCTTCAAAAAAAAATCCGTTCGTCGTATCCTTGTTGTATCGCAGTATTCCAATTAAACTCATAATTTTTGAGGGCTCCAGTTTTAGCATAACTTCTTCTTTATGGAGAAATCCAAGGCACCAATAGCCTAGAATTTCATATGCCGCCCCCGGCTCTTCCCGCTCGGGGGCGGTGATAACATGATGTGGCAACTTGGTTTTATATGACCAGTCAAATTCCGACTGCCCGCGAAGAGCGGTGTGAGAGAGCGCAGACGGTCAGAAAACAATTAATTGGGATTGCATATTTTCCTGTTGTTTCCTTTGCTCTGCACGTGAAGACTGTTTCTCACAAATGTTTGTGGTCGTAAATAAGCACTTATCATCATCGCACTTAAGGTTTACCCGCTAACAGTCCCGCATTCCTGTACTCCTGTTGTCTTCTCATCCCATTAAAGACGGAACTTATGGCCTAATGGATAACGCGCTGTTTTCCAAAACCTAAGACTGTTCAAGTCCCCCCGAAATCTTTCATATTTTTGTGGAAGATCTCCTTGGCAGGTTTCCTACACTATACCACCGATTATTAAGTATTTGAACTGGCGTGGCTTCTACAACTATCTCTATTGATGACATCCTTCTGGAAGTTTTGCTCCCATCAACCGGTACACCCAACGTCTGCTATTAGCAACGCCAGGACAGAACAACACAAGAGCTACTGACGGTATATATCACATCGTGAATTCCAATGTTTATTCCGCCTCACGTCCACTCCAAGAGCTGTTAATGGTTTTGGAGGTTTCTGAAACAGTCCAGTCAGATGTGCTCTCGTCATCGTGGGGACTTAAACTGGCGTTTGGGGAGTTTGAAACTGACGGCAATGTTGGCGCAAAATAAAAACAATAAACTTTATACCGAAGCTAATGAGATCATTTCGAACGAAAATAAATAAACACATTTGTTGGGGAGACGGGCGTGGGAGTGCGTGGAGCAGCTACGAGTAGATCATGAACGGATCGACGGAGAACTCGTCTGTATATTCGGTGTCTGTCGGCTGCGAACGCTTGCGCACCTCTATAGCCGGCTGGGCAACAGATGTTTCCTAAAAGAACAGATCAACAGATGAACGGAAATGTGCTTCGTCATATTCTTTAAAGAACGTTATAAACAACTTTCACGGAAGTGCAATGCAGTGCAACGAAGTAAAGCATTAATTGGTGTTGTGTTTGAACGATTAGAACAAATGTGGTTTGATTTTTTGATGCACTATTTGTATTTTGGAGTCTTGATCAGAATTTATTTCGTTGTTGCAGTTGATGAGTTTTATTTTGGTATTTTTAGGATAAAACTTGACAACGTTTTGTTCATGAAAACAGTTACAATTTAATGATATCTGGAACATAAGTGAGCTTGCAGGTGTTTAGCCACAAGAGACAGCATTGCACATCACGTCACTTTTGTGATTTTATATATGCAAACCAGGTGAGGGCACATTTCTTTTCACCTGTCCTTTATTGGATATGCTTCTTCGTCGATCGTTGTGAAAATATGGCTAAATCGCTAGTTTGTTAACTACACAAACGGGTTTTGTTAAGTCCCGCCAAAGTGTTTTTTTTGGAAAGTGAACGAGGCGATGACTCATAGTTAGTAGCTGCTTTATCCCCAAGCTCTATGAAACTTATGAGCTCTGGAGCAGTTCAAAGGTGCATTGGGAGAGCCAAAGTAGCCATCGCAAAGAAGATGTCTCGCACCACAACAACTGGTCACTCAATTTACTGGCGTTTACTCGCTCGTCACGTGCCCTAGGATCCACTTACGGCAGGCATGTAGTAAGCGTCGATGACGTGTGGCACTCGCCGAAAAATGACTGGTCGCGCCCGTCGATGCTGCATGATGTAAGAAGGGAAACTGGCCACCAGGAGGGTCATTGTCCAGAGGAGAATCGCCAAAACGCGGACGACACCATTCGACATCGTTCGGCTGAGGCGACGACGTATCAGCTCCAGTTATACCGCTGCGGTCAGACGTCAATCTGTAAAGAGATGGGGTACAGTCACACAACACAATAGAAAACAATGAATTTGGCAAATGTTTAACACACACATTGTTAGTTCTAAATCGGGAACTCTCGCTCGGGGGTTCGAGGGGGCGCGAATGAATCGAATGAATTGTCGGTAATGAAAGGGAAACTTTGTCCAATGATGATGCAAAATAAAAGTCGACTGGAAGAAGGGATAGAAAAACACCGTCGCCTCACAAAAGCCTCCTCTAATTGGCCATTATCAGTGCTGATCCACTCTAGAGTGATTGAGACAGCAAGACAGTAGCTGTTGTTTGCTACACGTGCGCACCAGAATCAGCTGCGCTAGATTATGCAAATGAAAAGTGACGACAACTTTATAGCTAACCAGTTAGTTAAAGACGTTAAATGACATATTTGCTCGGTGAGGGGCGCATACGCTCGTCCCGCCCCTCTCCAAGTCAAGACCTTTTGAAATGTACAAATGCATTCGCACAAAGAAAGAGACGTTAAAAAATAGTTGCGATTAGAGGGTCAGCGTGGTGTGACTTTCAGAGATCACCGTGTGGTCAGGGCACTTTACTACAACGCTCCACTCAGACGTCCTCAAGGGGGTCGTCCGGTCGTTTGGCCGACTAATAGCCTCGTGGGCGCAAACAACCTACTCGTGGACCGTCGTGCACCTCAGGGCATGTGATGGACACTCGCGCGTCACGGCCCTAAATACCCGAGGCGTCAAAGAACCTGCTAACGTTTGCTGTTCTTAGCGGTGCGTGGGTCGAACCACTTGTTAATTTGATCCGAAACATCCTCAATGGGTCCACATAAATTGAAGCTAGAACAGAGGGCGGACTTTAGTAAAGTGCATGGACCCGTGATCTTCTAACCACGCTTGACAGAGGACTCTCTTCCCTGAGTGGTCAAATCACGAGTTGACCACCTGGACTAGTGATTTTTAATGCGCCTATTTAATTTCTGCATCGTATTTGCGGAACACGTGGGGGAAACACACGCGAGGCTAGCCAGCGTAAGAAAAGATTAACCGCCCACAAGACGTTATCCTATAGAGGATCTTTATGGGACATGCGCAGTTGCAGCAACAAAAAAGCAGATTACAGATTGAGGTTTGCAGGAAATTGCAACTGATCCAGCAGAATGACGTATCCCTCTAGGTCAGCATTTTCCCTGAATGAAGATATTGGTCCACACTTCGATAGCTCTCTAGATGTTTCGAAGCTTCAAGCAAACATCAGGTTCACAGCACCAAGGTTACAGGTTAATGAACCGTATGCATGGAAGATCCGAGAAAAGGTCGCCATCCGATTAAGGAAACCGGAAAACAGGAGTCGTCATTGGAGCAGCGCCTTTACTTCCTCATCGAGACTTCATTTCATTTCTCCCCTGTCAGTGACAACATCTATGATCGCGGCTGCATTTAACCACGTTATACTAATAAGTGATTTAATTTCTCTATCTTCTGGGAAGCTCCAGTTGCAGAAAAGACCCGGAAGGAAGGGTGTCGAATGCGGCTTCTCTGTAGGCAACTGGTCTCGGCGTCGCGCGTGGGCAAACGCCGTAAACATCCTGTTGTCCTTTAGTGACGTGCGCCTTTTACCGTAGGCCCCGGGGAGCGGTCTAATTAGGCGCATTTTGAGCTATGACTCCTTAGGTGCACGTTGAGTCGGGGCTCAGAAGTGAGTGGATTAGTGCGCAACAAAAAAGGATCAGCTAATGCGAAAAGCCGCTGAGATGCTCAAAGCTCGATTAATATATGACATTCTAATGAGTGCGGCGTGGTTCCGATCGTGAAAAATGACATCACTTGAAGCGTCGAATACGCTCACTTTTGAGCTGGGAGGGCGTTCTAAGTCCGTTTCTACTACATAAGTGTAAGTTGGCCGTCACTACGACGCAGCTGCAATTATCGGGGACATGACAAATGGTAACTTGAAACCGTCAGAGTGTGTAGGCCCAGCATGGGATGCTTGATCGCGTGCAGGCTTTAGTTACAAAAAGGAAGGAGCTGCAGATTACCCGTGCCTAGGAAAAAGGCGCTTTGAAGAAGACGATAGAAGTAGTTGCAGAAATCACGGTGACAACCTTGCTACGTGACTGCATAATTTACAGAAATCAGCGTAGTTGAGTTTGGTGGCAACATGTAAAAGTCCTATTAGTAGGAAACCCACTGGTCATGCCCGACAATACAAAATTCAGATCATCAATATAGGGGCAGTTGTTTCTTAAGGCATTCCAATTGTGAATGCCAGCTTCAGATTTGATATTGCATTGCCTATTGGTCTAGTTAACTGCAATGGGGCTCTTCCTCTCTTTCTCCAGGAAGTCGATTCATTTGCTTCACAATGAACGTTTATATGGCTCAGGTTGGTAGAAGTGGGCAAGCACTATCGTCTTATCTCGTAGTGCTATCCTTTCGCAGAAATATGATGTCACTGAGGTTGTAGCTCTTAACGAACGCTACAACATATAATTATGTAGCGGTAAGGATCGAGCTCAAGGATCTATATACATTCTCTAAAAATATCGTCACGGAGACACCTTCATAATATTTAACATTTATAAAAGGATTGGATTTACATATTTAAAAAAGTACTGAAAATCCTCAGACTGTTGATAGTTTTTCACTTTCATTGATAGCATTTGTATCTTTAAAGGAATGCTGATATGCCCCGCGATCTTAATCAACTAGTTCTTCTTGACAATAATTGCTATATTTAGGTAGTCAGGTGCACTCATTTTGCTGTACTCTTCAAAAAGTATTAAATTTACTCGGAGCACAACATTTATGTGAAAATTAAGTACAGTCACCTAAGAAACTGTTTACTTAACATTGCTTTGACTCAATGTTGAGAATGACAATTACGTTTGATTTTTAACTGGGCGCTCATGAATACACTAATTGGCCGTGACTCACGGTTGTACTGTACAAATGCGTGATATTGACTTTCATTGACGTAAGCCACGTACGGTTGTATCTGGTCACCTATACAGACTAAGT
The DNA here is from genome assembly GCA_016648015.1 of Steinernema khuongi. Lineage (NCBI taxonomy): Eukaryota > Metazoa > Nematoda > Chromadorea > Rhabditida > Steinernematidae > Steinernema > Steinernema khuongi. The sequence continues at coordinate 7,171 of JADLIF010003376.1, forward strand.
TAAGCAGGCAGTAAAAAAATAGGGAGAAAATGGCAGGAGGTTGAATACTATTTCTATGGATTGAATTAGTTACTTAAAGCGTAATCATTTTTTGATAAATAAAGTAAATAGTAAGAAAGATTTGAAATTCTTACGGCAAAGAGAATGTTGGCCAAGAAAATGCGTGCAGGAAGACAAAGTGACGTTTGCCACGTTTCCTGGACGGTCTGCAGTTCCTGCTTTTTAACATTCAATTGGTGATCTATTGCAAGAAAAACAAAATTCACTTAGTGTTGCGTCAGTGTGAACAACAACGGGAATTGAATAAAGTCGATTTTGCACGTTGTCAGCCAAGGGCTGCATTAAAAAGAAAAAAAGGTTGGGTAAAAAGTGTTAAACGTGTATTTTGCGAACTCTAAATTCTGTAGTGTGAACCCTACGAACGAGATAAGCTGCTTGCGCCAGGAGTTTCCCGAGTTTAATCCGCAGTCGGATCGTTATCAGGTGAACAACAACAGATGTTCCTCATGAGAGCCGGTGATGTGAACCTCTGAAGTATGAGCTAATGGATCGCCGCCAGATGGGCTCGGGTGGGGAAGGCCAATTTGCTGAACCCACCTCTGCCTCAAGAAGAGCAAAAAACCATGCATGACGGGACGTCAAGAGACTAGGATAAGACAAGAAGACTGCCTTACCCAAAGAAAGAACGCAATAGATGATGGTTCCTGTGTGGACGTCGCATGTAATCCTCGGAGTTGTTTCTTTGAAATGACTCCTGCTCGAGTTCACTAAACCCAAACGCAGAGCATATGAATAGCTTATGTTGCTGCTAAGTATGGTTGTCTCGAAATATTACAAAGTTCATGGTTGTACTAGCAAAGAAGTCAAAGAAGCGGAAAGCTTTGCTTTCTAAATCTCTGATACATACTCTGAATGAACTCAAATTTAGTCCGTCCACATGGGGTACGGTCTTTCCATAGTTCATCTGGATTTCAGCTTTAGTCTCAACAACAGCGGGAGCTTAAACAGGCCAGAGATTGGGGCCCCTTCAAGCTCTATTGATGATTTATCCAAAGCGGACCAAATATCTACAGTCTCCATCATCTGCTCTGTTCACCTGAAATGAACAGATCAAACAGTCATATAACCTATGTAAGAATAATGAATATTAAAATGACAAAAAATGGGTGGTTCACTGTACCCTCAAGAGGAATGTGGCTCTACGCAGTCATTGCTCATTCGGCGCCAGGTTTTAAGTCTGGCCTTTGGTGCTTTTTTCCTGTGGCCGGAAAAAGTGGCCGGTGGCCATATTTGGAGAGCACAACAGTACGTTTTCACGGATGTATTTACAGTCGGCCCTATCTGATTGGTTTCCCCCTTTCAATGAGGGAAGTAGGTCGGAGCGAAAAAATTTGTCAGCTGGTCGTACTTTTGATTGAAGCGATCATTAGTACTGACTTAGTGCTGAGTCCTAAAAACACAAATATCTTTCTGGTTTCTTTTCAACAAGGATAGATGAGAGCAGTACACATTCCAGAGATACGGTAAACGGCCCTTACTTGTTGCTGTGTTTTATTATTTCTGATCTCATCCACGAAGGAGATGAAAATAAGAACAGTAGCTGTAAGCAGTGCAACAATTTGTCACATCACTTTAAGAATTCACAGTATTCTGTTTCACAATACACGGTCATTCCATCTGTAACGTCACCACACAGCGCTGTCAATGCTCCCGACGCGAAGACCCTGATCTCTGATGTGCGGGAAACAACAGTTCCAACGAGTCTTGTACAATTGCACGATAAATACCGTCAGAATGTTTATTTGTTTGTATACGTTTCCGTTCGGCCCTTCCACGCTTCCCGCAGAAAGGTTCTCATTCCAGACGCTCCAATGTCGGCTCTCGGCGACTTTGCCAAGGAGCAGAAGAGCAAAACGGGCATCGGCGGAGTGTCGCTGTCGCAGTCGTTCAGCTCCTTCGGCGAAGGCATCAAGTCGAAGCTGTCCAACCCGCTCAGCATGCTCTCTCGGAGCGAAACGGCCGACGACACACAACTTCTGACGGAGGATTCGTCCTCCGGCGATGGAGGACAGCTACCGTTCAGTCGCAACAGGTTTGCTTGGCTGAAAAGGTGTTCCGTCTGAACAAAACTATCGTAGGAAGTCCACTTCGGGCGGCTGGCTCGGCCCGTTCTCCAGCGATGTGAACATGTGCGGCCTGTCGCGCATGCAGCGCATTATTGCCTTCTTCATGTTCGCCTTCGGCGCCGGCTTCTGCTTCATGACCGTAATTCAGTCAGTATTTTACTTTTTACTCACTGTGTCCCCTCTGTAGTCCATGATGCTATTGCCCGTGTTGGTGTTGCAAACGAGGAAGTTCGCCGCTTTGAACACACTCGGATCAACGCTGTTGCTGATCAGGTACGTCGGTTTATGTATCACAGTTACTGTTCTTCTCAAGGGTTTGCCAGTTTAAACTAATACTTAAAATTTTCGAATGTGTGGAATTGGACAGGCGACAGACGCGTGGATTTTATTTTTTTTTATTTACTACTATTTTTAGCGCCATTTTTGTATATAAGTACAGTTACTATTCTATTCTATCAATTTTTGCCTTTGATAAGCACTTATTGATCACTGTGCAGCTCAGGAGACACGTAACTAAGAACCTGTCCATTAATATGGTTGAAACACTTTGTTCTGTTTTTCTACGAGTACTGCTGTTTTTATGTCCCCTTACGCTTTATGACGTTCGGAAATGTGACCTATAGAAACTATAAGTCCTTAAGCGGTAGTTAATAGTTTAGAATCAAAACAAAAGATTGAGATTTTCATTCCCACATTTTGACCTAATACTTTTTGACCTTCGACTTTTTAAACTGGCCAATATGTCGAGAGCTAAGAAAGGTTGATCTCTCCTTCGCTGATCAGACATGTTTCTTCGATCGATGGGCCATCGGATCGGTGCCCTTTACACTGGCAGTCGAACAGCAAGTCTATGGCTTTTTAAGCGCTGCTATTCTTAGCTAGTCAGCATCATCCTTCGATGTCGGAAACTTGGGACAAACTTGGAAACCCAGAGTTAATGTTACCTTTCAGACACTTAAAGTAGGGCTCGAAACATATGATTGTCAATGACCTGATCTTGACGTTGAGGAATCTTTTTCGACAGCTGACATGACAAATGCTCGGCGCTGCTATATTTAATTTAAAACGTTGAACTTTGGCCCAAAATGATGTACAATCTCAGACTTGTTACCAGTTCTATGAGAAGAACAATTAAGTTCAGAAGGTTGCCTTGTACATATTAAAAAGGGATATTTGATAGAATGAAACGAACACCCATATATAAAGTTTTGATATAAAGTTTTGCTGTGCCAATCAACAATTATAATATCACCATAATATGACACCCCCTTCTTTAGAAATAAGCAATGTATTACTGATCATTTACGACCTTTTCATTACATGACATCTTTCCTGCTAGAAGACTTCAAGTATCGGGTTACCATCACTTCCGGGTACATTATTAGACTTGTTCTTCTTTTAATCGATCATGCTTCCCTAGAGGTTAGAGAAAATCACGGCTATTTATTTTTAAGAGAAAATAAAGGCCATTAGATGTGCTATATAAGGAGCTACATACTTCAGTGACGTTGCTTTTACGCCCTTTTCCTGTATTGTAGGATTTCTTAAAGCAAATCTGAATATTTCGAGGTGAAAGCCTTAAGGAGTCCTTAAGAACACAGTTTGAGAAATTAAGATTCATAAATTAAGACAGAAGCTGGGACCTTTACTGCAGTATTCCTCTCCTTACCCTTCTACAATGTCCTCAAGTATGCAATGGACATAAACATATAGAAGGCGCATATCGCAGAAACGACAACAATGAGAGTGAATGAAGGGATGCATTCTGGCGCTCTAGTGACTCGAGCATAACGTCAAAGAATATAATAATTCGTCTTATTCGATTACGCAAGTCTGCAAGATCTGCAAGCCCTCCAAAAGTCTTTCCGATTCTTGCAACATTTTGATTGGCCAGCGTGGTCCTTGCGCAGCGCAGTTCTTGGTCATCCCTTGAGTCCGAGTGATGTCACAGCAGCTTTTTTCGCTTCACTGCAGCATACATCACACACAATAGGTATATTTTGAAGCATTCGAGGCTCACAAACAGTGACTGAAAAGGGTGTCTGCCCTTCTTTCTTTCGGTCAATGCGGCTAAACATACGATTTCATTGTTTTCTGCTTAAATTATGTGTTGTGGCTGCGGACCGTCTTTGTCGCCTTGTGAAGGTGGAGCAGTGTTAAAGAAGAAACGAGTGCGCAATGTACCGAAAACAACCCTTACGCTTTTCAAGCTCCTTAAGCCGATGACTTCAATTCTTCGACAGCAGCCAGACAACAAATGAATTAGGGGCTTGGAGCGCTCTTCAAAAATCAGTACATCAACCCTGGGGAAACAATGATCGTTGGACATTCAATGGCACAATTTCCTTCTTTGTTCCTAATATCCAGAAAGGCGACGATTTCTTCGCCTTCGCAGAGATGAAATCGGCGATAATTGAATTTGGGCAGCGTGGTGTTTACTCTGCTTCCAGAAATGTGATCATGATGTCATCGCTCTCCGACTTTCAGCTTCTCCTTCCTGTGGGGACCGTCCGCCTATCTGCAGCATCTCCTGTCACCCCAACGTCGCATCGTCACCATCTCCTACATCGGCACCGTAGTCATCACGCTGTACACGTCCCTCTGGGTAGGTCTCCGACACCTCGCCACCATTGACAAGTGGTATTAATTCGGACGCGCACGCTCGTTTTTCGCGCGTCCTGCCAACGAAGACGACCAGGAAGACCGGCCGGTCTAATCCTAGGGCTTCGGCCATCGAGATTGCGTTCGGTCGTTGTCCTCGCTGGGCAACATTAATCATATCGCGCTGCGCAAAAATTAAGCAGCCGTGCCTAAACGACCTTGGTGTTCCCACGCGCGCATGTACAATGTCCCCCGCGTCCCGTCGACCGTTTTCTTGGCCACATGCACACACTCACAAAAGTACAAATAACGCGTATCGATTCCTTTATGTACATAAATTAAACCCGACAAGAATATAAATAGGGCTCTTGGATCAAGGGCCGCTGGGGACAAGTTTGACGTTTTTGAAAAGATTTGTGGAGACGACGATGGGGTGTAGACGATTCGACGGGGGGTTCGTGCGCTCGTTCGGTCGCGGGCAAAACAGCGAATGGGTCCTGCGTGCGGACATCCTCATATCAGCAGTCATCTTTTGCAATTCAAATGAAGCGACGACGTGTACGGCAAGAAGCGAATCGGCCATTCGGAAGGCAAAGGTGCATTCCCGGGAGCGACAAGGGTGCATCATGCCGCTTCGGTAGAGCGAGCGGGGATTCTGTGGGCTCTACGGGAACGTACCGACGACGACGATCAGCTGACTGGGCCCGAAATTCGGCACGTCGACCTCGAACGTCCCGCTGCCACAGAGACTTCTTTTGTTTTCGGCTGGCACCCCGCACGATCTTCTGTGTGGATTGATGAGCACGCTGGCCTGGTGCTGGCACTGCTGCTGGGGCTTCGGAGAGTGCGACTGAGGCGTCAGCGCAGGACACGGGACAGCAAGTGAACTTGTTTTGACTAGTCGACGAGGAGTTTTCTACTTTAGTGCGGAGGAGCTATGGAGAGCGTCTTCGGCGCGCGGGGACGGTGGTCACAGGTACAACAGGTGATTTGCGAACGGAATGTGTAAACAGCTTAAATGAGGGAAGCGGGCGGCGAGGTTTACGCAGTCATCATCTTCACGAATTCCTCGTAGTCGATCTGAAAAAGACGAGCTAAATTTATGTCGGCAGCGCTGAATTTATCTTCTTTTGCCATGAGCTATCAATCTGACAGTCACGCGGCGCAAAGGGGTTCCCGAAAAAAAAACAAGAACTAATCTCTAATGCGTTGGGCAAAAAGGAGCATAAGAAATTCATGGCGCGAAAACTGATCGACCGTACCTGTCCGTCACCGTCAATGTCCACCTCTGCGATGATCTCATCGACTTCTTCGTCGCTGAACTGCTCGCCCATGTGTGTCATAAAATACCGGAATTCGTCGGCCGTGATGTAGCCATTGCCGTCCCGGTCAAACACCCGGAATGCCTCGCGGATCATCTCACTGTCGTTTTCCTGAACGATCATTGTTAACTTTGGTCCTAACCAAGTCCAAGTCTCTACCTTGTTCATCCGCTTCATCATCTGGCAGAACTCGGGGAAGTCGATGGTGCCACTGCCATCTACGTCCACCTCGTTCACCATGTCCAACAGCTCCTGCTCCGTAGGGTTCTGTCCAAGGGAACGCATCGCGACTCCCAGCTCCTTGGACGAGATGGAGCCATTTCCGTCCTGCAAATGTTGTGGGCTTGTTGTTGCTTTTTGGGTGACGTTTATTTTTATAACTTTTCGCAGTGACGTGTCAGTTTCCGCGCGCGCCTCCCGCGTCCGAAGCGCCGGGATCAGAGTCGCTAAGTGGTGGTTTTCGCGTTTCAATAGGCTTGTTTTTTACGACTCCGCCGCTAATGTCTATTTCGGCAATTGGACAAGGGGCAATTTTTGCCTCGGACAAGAAGAAGCGAATGCGCTGATGCGTTTCCTTATGACGGGAGTTATTTATTATTAATGCAGTGTTTTGAGTCTTTTGTTTCGCCCAGAACAAACGTCCAAAATTGGTTCTGCTAAAGCACACGTCGTACCATTTCCCAACCTTATAAAGCACCGACTATCGCATTGTCAGAGTTCCAAGGGGATGACGAGAAAAGGTGCACTTTGAGCGCAGATTTCACGCTCGAGTGGGGTTCATTTTTTGGTCGACGACCACACGTGAGCCACTGTTTTTGAGCCTTGTGTTTGAACTCGGTGAAGAGCGTCTTACGGGGGGATAGGCACGACTTACTTTGTCAAAAAGACGGAAGGCTTCTTTGTACTCGATGAGTTCTTCTTCGCTGATTCCTTCCAGACCACTCTCGTGGTTCTGCTGCTTCCATCGATTAAACAACGACATCTTCCGATTTTGGGACATGGTCATCAAAAGGGCCACCACCGGCTCTTAGGATGACGCTGCGGTTCGGCGCGGCCGTGAGCAGGAGGAGGTGCGAAATACCGTATCCTGCGGATGGGACCAAGGCCGAGTAGGGGAATTAAGTGAACACACGCGGGTTATAAGTCGATTTCACATAAAACTGCCTTCACAAAATCGAATTGACCAGCAGCTGGCGTTAGCGGTTAGATTTTGTTTGTGAGGGAACTCTCCTCCGTCTGTCGGCACCGATGTGATCACTCGTGTGGGGCGGAGAGATTGCCTGGGGCCACGCCTCACTAACAACTTCACTTGCTCTGGTTTGACTGAATCTCGACGTCGCGGCGACACTGCTGCTGCTCACTTACGCGTGTGCCTCTTTGGCCGACTGGCCCTGGCTCCGCCTAAGGTCGATTGGTTTTTGTCGCACACCGAATCGCATCATAATATCAAATGCGTCTTATGCAGACAAATTGGTGCCGCGCTGTGGACAGCCGGACCCTCGGGCGAACTGACCACGCGCGCAACAGGCTCAGCTGAGGCATCCTTCACACGTGAACGCAATTCCTATTAGGCATGCAAAGCTTTGTTCGCCGAAAAACGCTCATCGCCAGGGACGAGGCTACTGATAGATGTGTGCATTTGCTTATATGATTATCGGCGGCAAAAAGAAAACAATTAACAACCATGAAACTCAATTATATGTTTGGGTGGATCTGTTTGCTCCCTTGCGCGCGAGCTTGCGTAGGGTTACGGTAATGATGTTGAGTGGGTCCTCGCTATGATGCGCGAAAGAGTATAATGGCACCGTTCGTAGCACGATGGGAAGCCGCGCGCACGGAAAACACAACCGATATGCGCTAAAAACCGAACACGCCGTTGCTAAGTACCGGTTAAGGGGGCACGGCGTTCCGAGGAGCCTATAACGGCATTGCCTAATGGATTGAATCACATGAGACAGGAAAGTTTTTTGCCCAATGGAGCGGGAAAGCCAACGGCCTAATGAGAGTTTTAGATGCCCCAAAGGTCTTGGACGACGACGGACAGCACCGGTGAAATCAAAAATGTACAAAGCGGTCTCTGTTTTCGCCTTTGCAGTTTTATTGCACCCGGCCCGGGGGAGTCGTTTTAGCATGGAGCCGCTGTAGGCGCGCCGACTTTTTGACACATGTTGAACGCGAAGGGCTCCGGAACCTTGGGCCCAAAACCAATTTCCCTGTTCGCGCGCTTTTGTTCCGAAGCGAAGACGTTCTTCTTGTGGCCCGTGTAGTTCGAAGGGGCAACGCGGGAGGAGGCGCTGAAAACGGCTCGTTTTTTTGCGTACGCTGTCGCCAAAGATCCGTAGTGGCGCGATATCAAAGAAATGAAGTGCTAAATTCTGCTGACGGTTCGCACGCCGCTGGTGAAGAATGATGATCGAGCGGGTGGAGAGATGTCCGGCCTTTGGCCTCACTCGTATATCACCTTAACATCACTCAGGGCACACACACATGTTCCGCATTCTTGGGCGAATCCATTGTTCAGCCCAGGTCGAGATGATGAGAGAAGTGCTGCTGGGCCGACCGAGAACTGATTGTCAGGCATGGCCCAAGGCCAACACACAGGAACGCATGTCACCAGTGCATGTAGGTACGCATTTACAACGGCCATTTATCAAGAGGCCGAGTTCGCAGTCTCGGTTCCCAGTGCTGGAGGCTTCTCGGCGTCGCTGTTTTCACGTGAAAGCTCTCTCTCTCTGTGACTGGGACGTCCAGGTGACGGAAGATGCTCTGAGAGAGTAACAATAAAATAGGGTCCTAAGCAGACATCCTTCTTCCTGTAGCTACGTTTATGCGACTCTGGGGAAATGTTTTGACACCCTTAAGGCTTTCACCAGTTGCTTTTTGTTATTATTATCGCCGGAGCTGTTTGTCTCCGGCCTCTGTAGTTTTCTCCGCGGCGATGATCATCTGGAATGCGAACCATGTCGGCATGCAGCTGACGGTGCCGCGGTGTTGCTGACCACCAGTCGATCGGTGACCATCGTTCCACTCGGCGTCCGGGATATCGCACGCGCACCAGGCCCTGCCGAGTGTTAAGGGCAACCGGCGAGAAATATGCATGAAGGGTTTGACATCGCATAAATTGATGACTATTCCGTGACACCCGGCTCACTTTCATGTCGGACACTTAGTGTCAGATTTAGCGGAGTACGGTAGCCTGGCATTGTTTATTAATATCTTCGTTTTCAGCTCAAAAGTACGCTACTGACGATCTTCACGTCGCTGGCTCAGTTAATGGCGCTAATTTGGTAAGTCCCTTCTTTCATTTATTATAGAACAAAGTGCACCGGGGTGAGGGTTTATTTATTAGCCGCTGCTCTGCGAATTGTGCCCGCTGTGCGGCCGGGAATAGATGTGAAAAAATCTCGTTCCGATCGCCAGAGCACAACGTCCGCCGAGTTTAGTATTAGTTGGTAATTGACCGATGTCGCATACGTCATCCCTACGCGCGGACGTTTGGGAGAAGGAGCGGTCCAAATTTGATTTGTGGCCCGCTTTGGCGTCGGGACGAGGCTGTTCGAGTTGGCTGATGTGTTAAATGTCTCGGAGGCTTGATTTGAGCGGAACACGCGGAAGTGCCACGCCAATTGTGATATTTGTCCTCGGCGACGATTGACGCCATGAGAATTGGCTTTGTTTTCGGTGCCTGGACTTTGAGCAAACGCTTCAAGTCCGGGACCAACACTCATTTCGCGCACCCGGGTACCGTAAACGTGTCCCGCTGTGCTCAATTGTCCGCATCGCGTTCCATTAACTCGGCCACCAGCTCTTTTCCTAGCACTCTGCGCGTTTTGTTTATATTTTGACACCGAACCCGACGACGTTCGGCCACTGCTTCCCGTTAATTACACCCATTTCGCCGAATCGCTCTCCCCTTCCTCACTTTCGATTAGGTCCTATCGCGCACGGCGATCTCGGCTTCACTTTGAAACATCACTTTTAAACGCCATTAACCTTTGACGCACGGAGCAGACGGCGGCTCGAAAATCGTCTTCTTGTCCAGGGCACTTTTTGCATTTTTAACGAGTCGTCCGAGCCGATCCGGGCGGCCCAGGGCACCAAAGGTGAGTATGCCGCCGGCGCTGTCTTCGCCACTCGCTGATCCGGTGTTTATTGGGCGAGGGAGGATGATCGACTGGGCGAGCCGAGATCAGATTAATCACGTAATGGCACAACTAAATCGTATCGCACGGATATGTCACTTTATGTCGTTGAATTATAGGTTTGTCTTGTCCTACGTTCCGGGCGGCGAACGTGGACTCCGCTTCATTACTACGCTGTTCGGCGGTGTCGTCAAGGGCCGTTCTACGCTGGTGTTGCCCATATAGACGCCGGACAATGACTGGACAAATTTCCTATTTGTACATATGTTGTTTACACTCGAGCACCGGTTCTCCGGCGCACTGTGATCTTTCTGAATTGGGTTTCTGTCTTAACTGTAAAGCACTGGTTGACCTCACCCGTAGCAACGAATCATAGGGCCGGAATAAAGATTTATTTTCGCATTATGAGACAGTTCCTGTGTACGAAGACCTGCCTGGACGGTAGGAGCTGTGAAAACTCTAGTGGTAACTCATGAGAATCCAGAAGATAAAGAACGCTCTGAAGCGCACAGTTTTATAAGAGCAATAAAAGTTATGTCGTTCACGTTCCAGTGATTTCGCCGTTGGATCTGCAGATTACGACAGGAAAATGCTCATAATCTACTTTGACTATCATCACTTTGCGATCGTTTGCGGAGCATTAGACGCTTCCCGGCGGAAGTTTTGGTTGCGATTTGGGAACTTAGAGCTGAGCCTTGCTTAACCAGCTTGGTATTTTATGAAACTTTCGACAAACGCTCCGGATTAGGTGCAAGAGGGGCACTTATGCCGAAATAATGGTAAGTGGGGAGACGTATAAACACATTACTTCGAAACGTATGATCGACGTTTACCAGCCGGGAATAAAAAATAAGTGCAAATCTTCGGATTCGCCGTTTTAACAAAGTAGAGCAGCGCACTTACAGGATACATGTGGCAGAGCAAACAAAAAATGTAAACTTTGTAGATTTTTCACCGCTAAAAAGTGACTCCTCTGTGGCAACGGCCACCCAATAGTTCTCTGCGAGAAGAATGCGATCTCGCGGAATCTTGTGACTAGCCGGAAGAGAATCGATTTAATCGTAACCGACAAGTGTTCTTTACAGCACACTACCATGTTTATTTTGGCTGTTTTGCCGAGCGGGTCATCCTCACACATTGTAATGTGTTATTTGCCGATTCGTAATGAAATTTCGCTGACTTCACATGTTCAAAGTGAAGCACTGCAACATGGCTTTGGGCGCAGAAAACAAGGGAGAAAGCCCCTTTGTATGAGCAGGCGTTAGGGAGATGTCATGAACAAACTTGCTCTTTCAAGAATTTGAATTCTAAACAACAATAGGCCGAGGTAAGCAGGGCAACAAAGATCAACAGGGTTCAAGATCAACAGATCAAACAGCTCGTCTGTCATTAGATACCTCAGAAAATGTTGTTTCTCGTCATTTTTTTATTTAGAACTACTATTTCCTTAGCTGAGCCCTTCACTTTTTACAGAAAGGACCTCTGAAAAATTCCCCTAGAAAAAAGTGGTTTCACAAAGTTTGTAATCGCTGGCGCTCTTTAATTTCTGTGATTGATACTGAACAGAAACAGCTCTTGGGTGTGTAGACAACATGCTGCTCTATGCATTGATGAAACTGATTCCAGTGATACTGAGTAAATTTTGGTAAACCAAAACTCGAAAAGCAGTCGCATGCTTTGGAAAAATTTTGTGAAGCAGTTGCATCGCCGAAAGATGCAAACAACTTTGGATGCTTTTATATTGTTACTATTATTATGACGAAATTTTTTCGTCATATAGTTGCTGTATATAATTGCCGCAATTTAAAGGGCTTGAATGTATGCCCTTAAAAACGCAACATTTTATGCTTTTTATTACGTAATTTAAAGAAGGTTTTGTAATATGCGCTCTTGAACGAACATGCATAAAAGGCATAGAAACAAACATTATCTTCCGTTCATCACTCAAGATATTTTTGCTGCATAACTTTTAGGAAAAGTCATAAGTCTCGTAAAAAGCTCATTCTAGACGTTGCAATAGTAGTAAAAGCGTCTAAGGTTTTAAAATTCCCTTAAAAAGCTTATGTGCGGAGTTTAAAAGGAATGATATTAACATTATCGAAGAGTGCCTCATCCCCTAAATACCGTGATATCCTCTTCCTTATCTCGTCGATATAGGCTTCTGATTTGATCAGATTTTTAATGCTTATCCGCATATGATCTCTTGTCGCCATTCTCAGTCGCCATCAGCACCAAAGCGGAAAATGTTAATTGGAGTACACAAAATCGGTCAGATTAATCGACGGTCCGTGCCATAGATTTCGGCCGTAGTTCAGGAAAACGCACCCTGGGTAACTGCTCCCTTCCTGAAAAGGAACATTCGCGGGTTGACGTCACCCTCGCCTGTCTTTGAATCATTGTGTACTTTACACTGCTAACAACTCTCACTCGCTTCCCCTCAATTTCACCACAACGCCGAGGTAATCATCGTTTAATCAGCTTATGCGACCCGTGAACAGCCGCTCCCGATGACATGAGTGATGAGTGGATACTGTGTACGGTGGACAGGCCTGAGTGGATTGGATCCAGCGGATTATGAGTGACCTTCGAGCTAGAGTTTGTTTGGTGAAAAAACTTGTTTGTCGTGATCTGGTGGTCTCCATCTGCTCTTCCTGTATAAATCGGCGGAGATGCGTTGTTCTCGGTACGGTTCCTCCGATCCCAAAGGATAACAACAACATGTGCATTCCACCACCACCACCATCGAGTGGATGAACGAGCAGCAAAGCTTATTGTAGCGTGGTCGTAAACGCGGAATGAGCAGTGTCATTGTGAGGGGGAAACCACAGGCCGACCTGATCGCAGAACACCTTTCTTCGCCGTAATTGCAATGAAAACAGAAGTACACTCACGGGCTCCTTGGATAATAATCGAATTCCGCCTATTGTTTTCATAACTGTTCATGCGCAGGCAGCACAAGCTACCTTGTGGAAAATAAGAGTGCACAGCTGGAGGAAGTCAGTTGTCATAAAGGCTGCGCAGGCGGATTGAGGCCAAAGGGCGCGCGGCTAAATGGCTGTCTTGTTGTTGTGCCCGTTGACTAACAATTGGCTTGCCTATTTTGGATAAACAAACGTCGTTTGCAGAAACGCCGTCAGTTAGTCAACAGCTATTTTCGAACGCGTGCGGCCGAACCGAAAAATTGCGATCAGCGATGAAAGGGCCGGACGCACGGCTTAAATGGTCGGAGAAGAATGAAAACGGAAACGCCGCTCCGGGGAACAGTATCGTGAAATGCGATCCCTAGCACGAGTTAAGATATCTTTAGCGACCAGCAGCAAAACATCTTTGTACGCTGAAGCATTTTGCAAAACTGAATGTCACCTACAATGAGGTCGGTCTCTGAGCCGTGGTTTGACCAAGCGGATATCTGAAACTTCCGTAGAAAAATTATAAGCTGTTCAAATAGTCTGTAGAAAAAACACTGAAGATCGAAAATAGTGTGGTGAAAAGCGTGGTGAAGGCGAGAGTAGAAGCCACCTGCCACGATCCACAAATATGACTTTGACTTCTTTGGTCAAGAAAGATTATTTGTGCCACAAATTTCTCCGCTACTGCAAGACACTTGGAGCACAAAAAAGAGGAAAGCAAAATGCGTTGACAAATGAGTGTAGCTTTCGCTTCCAAAATGGGGCAAAAATGTGTGTGATATTTCATAGACGTTTCCAGATCTTCGTCTGTTGGAACTTCAGGAAGTGATTTTAAGAGAGTGCCTGTTGCTTGCGTTTCAGAATTATTCTGCACTACATTCTAGTAGGTTCAATATGTGGGTCCCCTTTTCCCTGTTTAACTGGGATCCAGGAATCTACATTTGTGACTCCCAGACTTCATATCTGAATGCCGTACCATTTGCACTCAAATTTCTATGGTGTATAATAACATCTTCCTTATATATGTGCCATGACATAGGCATTAACGGTTTTTAAAACTCATAAGTATGGATGCTTGCCCAGTACCGAATGTCTGAACATTTTCAAAGAAGAGCTTGACAGTACAAAATCCTATCTTAAACAGTGCAGGCCACACTTCTGCAGCTTATTTGGTTGGTATTTAATTGGCTTAACCGTTGAATATCGACATAATACTTCCAAACATTGCGGCCTTACGCAAAAAGTCTTTTTAGAAAGATTCTTTATTCGAAAATCGTCGTGGGTGGTATTCTACAATTCCACTTATGGGAAATGCAATGGTGAAGATGACATCGGATTATTCGTATGGTGGTGTGGTGTAAGATATGAAATGATTCACTCCTTAAATCAACAAATGCTATGGATGACGGTCCCTCACCTGCCATGTCAATATTGAAAATTTAAGAAATTTGATTAGAACTTCCATTTTTCCCCCAGCGATGACCAAAGCCGACATTCCTCCATAAATCACCGAGAATAAAAATTGACTAATCGTCCTATTATCCAGCTGCGTGAAATTTAATCCCAGACTACATCGTTTGGTCATTTACTAATTGTCTGCGCCACCTAGCTTGCCGAGGAAAAACAGTGGCCTTCCCAGAGTGACATTTGTGGGTTGTGAGCATCGCTTTCTGGAGCAACGAGTCCAACACCGCCTACCACCATCTCCCCATGCACTCGATAAAAGGCAAAGTGGACGAGCGGTTATTTTTGGTAACATTTCAAAAGTTCATGTTGTTTTCAAGCTAAAGTTCTAAAGGACAGCAACGAGTGTCCATCGTCTTTGGACAGAACACCACAGATTGACTTCGACCAGCTTCAGTTTTGCTTGCAAGGGACCTTCTAAACGGAGATGCAGAAGGTAGAACCGGGCATGTAGGCCGCGCAAAGCTGCGTGTGGCTACAAACGCAGGCAGTGCGCGGCTACAAATCTCCCCTCGGACGGACTGCAAAACAGAGCGGAAATGTGAAGTCGCAACCTCTGGTCGTTTCACGGTTTTTTGAGACACTTCTTCATGAAGATTTAAGTCAAGAAGCTACGGCCACAGTAAAGCTTGATTGATAGCGAAGTTTGCCGCGATGGAACAAAGCCACATAATCCTTTGAAATGCCTTCCGGTCTTTTCAGTATGGCACGACTCCGGAGCGCGTGCCACAATTAGTGAATGGTCGCCGTCTCTCTCGCGTGCTCACTCAACATGTGTTGTCGAGATTTGCGCAGCGTGATGCCCATGTCTGTGGTGCCGGCTTCTAGTGTCGGCCGGCGGTTGACGTCGTCTTTGTAATCGGATTCAGCATCTCCCTGATGCACAACGTTTCGTCTGTGTGTCGCTAACGACTCGGGGCTAACGACAGCAGACACACCTTTCAGAGCCATTTGCGTTGAGTGCCTGCTCCCGGCTTCAGCCCATGGACAGAGACATGCGGATACGTGCCTTCATGGAGGAGTACTCACGCATGATCCAGCTCCTCGACGACATCAACGCCATGAAGGAGTCCATGTTCCGCATGGAGATGCTCATGATGATCATGGTCATCCTGCTCGTCGGCACCATCGGGGTACGGTTGGCCATATTTCACTGGACTCTTGGGGTTCCATCTGTTTCAGTCCAGAGTTCATGTGAACTAAGGATGCTTTCAGATCTTTGGCCCTCTCAACTGTTCTACGGTCACTTGTTCCATTTTATTGGTGCGATGAATCATCTGTTGTGACCCTCGGTTCGACAGTTCTTTCCCAAGTTTTGACAATAACATTTTCTTGAAGTAACCTTTCGGTTAGACCAATTTGCAAAATGTGGCGTTGATCAAAAAGAATCAAAAGGGCGCAAAACCAAATGCCCACCCTAAAGGCTGCACTGCCCGGAATGTCTTCTTTCTACATTGCTCTACCTTCCATTTCAGCTCTCTACCCTCGTCTTTATCTGCAAGACGTTCTGTTGCAATCCGGGCGGCCAAGAAGACCGAGCCATCTACTACAGCGAACCGACCGTCATGAACCACCAGAGAGCGACATTCTCGCTGGAGAAGGGCATCAACAAATCCCCCGTGAAGTCAACGTCGTGCGAGTTGCCACGTGGATCGGTCACATAGTACTGTCTGGCTCCACGCCGAGGCTCCGCTGTAGGTCGGCTGCTGCAAACCGACGTCGGACCTCACCAAATCGCCACCTTCTGACTCACATCTTCCTATTGCTCACTCTGTCCCCGAATCTAACGAGATCTGACTGTCACTTAGTGAATTTCCCTTTGAATAATAAACAGGACGATCAATGAGGGTTCGCTGCGTTGGCGTCTGGCATACAGATCACCTCTGTCCGATGACTCACCCTCATCCACCGCATGCCACAGCTGTCAACAACGTCAAAAACGGTGCATTCCTTCCGCAAAGGTTCTTTTGGTCACCTGATCAAACTTAAACGTTCGGTCAGTGCATCGTTGTTCGTAAAGTGTGTCAGCGCGCTATTCATTACATATTTGTCGATGGGACCAGAGTTGTTTTTGAGCAAACAAGCTTGAAAAATTTGATAGCATTCCCATGATCAGCCGTCGTCAAAGAGGGCGATAGCGGGCGTCGTTTGTGTTCCCCCCGAACGCAGCTGTAAACTCATTGCGAAAGACCGACGGACACGTTCATCCGCGTTGAACGAGGCTGCCGCATGATTCACACGGGCCGATCGGAAACGTCTCCGGGTTGCTGTCCTCGGCCCGAGAAGTTAAGTTCCGTCGCTGAAGGTTGTTCTTCTTTGCCTCATAGATGATAACCGTAACTGAAAACGCAACCGAAAACCGCAACCGTACATATCTGTCTTTCCCGACCACCCTGTCTGCACTCGCTTGCTCTCATCCCAGCTCCGCCACGCGCTCGCTCAGCTGTTTTCTGCTTGTTGCATATGCAATCCGTTCGGCGTGCTGTTTTTGGTAGCCGCCGCCAGGAGTTCGAGTCGCTCCGCCGGCCGTCGCCTCGAGCGCCTCTCCCCGCGCAACGAAAGCGAACTGCCTACCCTTCTACCTCATGCGCTTTCATCGGCTGGAGGAGCTGTTTTCCAGGTAGGCGTTTTTTGCGGGAAGTTTCGGAACGTTTGCGCGGTAAACCGCGAACGCGGCATGCGGCTGGCGAGAACGCCATCGGAACGCGCGCCGAACCGGAGGGCCCGGGCAGTGCAACATCCTGGCCGAAACAACAACGGTTCGCTGATGTGTCATCAGCAACACTCGCTCGCACGCGGTGGTCTCTTTTTCGCGCTCACCACTCTCGCTCGCATCGTCGCTGTGTCGCGCCTCCGTTCTTCGGTGATGATGTGCGGCGTACCGTGGCTACGGCGAGGAGGATGACAACGCCGACGTAGGTATGAGTGCTTGTGCCTAGCACGGTTGAAGTAATCAAAGGAGCCGTCGACGCCGGTAACAGTAATCACGGCGAAGCTACGGTCCAGCGGCCCGCCCGTCCTCCGCACTCCTTACTTTTCCTCCCTGTTCCGTTGTTTCCGCGCCGACGCGACGGTTGGTGATAAACCGATGAACTGGCCGCTGGTCTTCTCGCTGCTAATCAGTCGTCGGTGGTGTTGTGTCCACGACCTGCGTGTGTGTTTTCTTGTGCCACTGTTCACAGCACCCTCTTTCTGTTTTCCCACCTTTTTGGCGCCGAGCTCCATGGCACCTTGCAATTAGCCTCACAGGTCGCGTTGATCGGAAAGCGCAGCTAGATCGGTCGCAGAAAGCGCGTTTGGAACGAGTGAGTCGCGATCGATCCTGACGTGTTTATCTTTTGCTCGCTGACCCTATGGAACGCATTCATTTGTTTGCAGGTCATAAGCCGAGCAGGATGATCATCCGTCCGCTCCTTTTTTTCGCCCTCCTAGCAACAGGTAATTTGTAATGTTATCAGCGTGCCATCACCCTGGCCCGGTTTAGTGGCGGCCGCTTCGGAGCAATGCCGTGAAGACGAGCACATGTTCGAATGCGCAAACAAGAAGTGTATCCCGAAAATTTGGCTTTGCGACGGGGACAATGATTGCACGGATGGCTCCGACGAGACCAATTGCAACCCGTTGCGTAAGTTGCGTTTCCGCAAAGATCTCCTTATCTGACCAGCACCATTCAATTGTCTTGCTGCCAGCGCTGCTGATAGCGAAGGTGCCGGCAGCGCTTGGTACGTTATCTCGCAAGACTGACCCCACCAATGATAAGATGACCTATGTTATTGTCTAGCCCCAAAAGCTACCTACCCTTCATTCTCGGCCCGTTTTTAGAGGATGTCACATGCAACTCCATCGAATTCAAGTGCCCTGTCCACGAGTTCAATGAGTTAAAGACGCCTGCAAGTTGCATTCCACAATCGTGGCTGTGTGACGGAGAACCCGACTGTCCTGGCCGCGAAGACGAACATGATTGCAAGAGTAAGCGCACATGATAGCGTGAGCATACAATTGCATTGGACATATTCAGATCTCACGTGCAAAGCTAACACCTTCGCCTGTCCTGCGTTCAGCTCTAACACGATTACATGCGCGCCCAATAGCTGGAAATGCGACGACCAGGTAGCGCAGGCTTAGGCGCCTAATGCAAGCACACACACAACATTTACAGGTCGACTGTAATGACGGATCTGACGAAAAAGATTGCGACGACGCTAAAAAATGCGACAAGGACTCGTTCCAGTGCAAGAAGGACCACCACTGCATAAACAGCAAGTGGGTGTGCGACGGAGACGCTGACTGTCTGGACGGCTCGGACGAGGAGAACTGCGAGAAGAAGGACTGTACCAACGACAAACTGCGATTTGCCTGCAAAGCGAACAACTTCTGCATTCCCATCGCATGGAGGTGTGACGGCGAACGGGACTGTCTCGACTCGTCCGACGAGCAGAACTGCACGGCAGAAGAGCGATTGCAACACGTCACAGTGCACGTCAACTGCACGGACGCGGTACGTGTCTGAATCCGACGGCCCTTAATTCATCCGCATCGAATTGCAGCATTTCAAATGCAAGAGCGGCAACCAGTGCATCCAGAAGGGATGGGTCTGTGACGGAGAGTATGACTGCCACGATTTGAGCGACGAGGAGGGCTGTAAGAAGCACAAAGGTGCAGACTCAGACTTTTAAAATCTGATTCTTTAGGCAAACGACCAGACCAGTGCGGCAGTGATGAGTTCAAATGCGACTTGGGACTGTGTCGTCCAAGTAGTGTTCGTTGCAACGGCATAGAAGACTGCCTCGATGGCACCGACGAGATCAACTGCAGTTTCGAGAATGCTGAGGTGTTCTGTAACGAGACCCAGTTCGAGTGTCCCGGAAAGCCGCGTGTCTGCATCGACTACAAGGACCTGTGCAAAGAAAGCAGGTTTGACTGTAGCAAGCCCGTTTGCCAGAATGTGACTCTAATTCGTAAGGTCGACCTGTTTCATGTAAATCACAGCATCCTTTTCTAGATCTCTGTGACTCTGATGATGACCCCAATTGCCACTGCAGGAAAACTTACACCAATAAGGGATTTTGCCAGTGTGCTGAAGGATACAAGCTGAACGGACGGAAGTGCGTCGACATCAACGAGTGCGAAACCATCGGCATCTGTGACCAAAAATGCTACAACCTACCCGGGTCGTACGAGTGCCGGTGCGAGCATGGCTACCATCTGGTCCAAGGACCGTCGGAGGGTGTGCCATCCAAGTGCAAGGCCAACGGAAACGATCCACTTCTGTTCCTGTCTAACCGCGTGACCATACGCAAGTACGATCTGGTGACCAAGAACTACAACTCGCTGGTCACGAGACTGGAGTCAGCCGTAGCCATGGACTACTGGCACAAAGCGAAGGTACGGACATTCTAGAATTGGATTTCAGTGAATCTTTTACAACATTGAAATTGCACCGAATCAAACTTGAAATCTGGGACTAAGATCTCATCTATTCCTATTACTAAGACTTAAAATGAAGCTAAAAATAACCACAGTCCTTAGCATGCAACATATCCAAACTGTGGCGTGGCGCTAGAACGCCATACCTAATTAAAACAGCAAAAAGGAAAACCACGCCTAAAAACTGTTTTTTATGAATCCTACATTCTAGGCTCTAATTTGGAGCGACGTCGCCAAGGAAAAGATCATGATCTGTCACATGGGGAAGAAGTCCACCCTTGATAACATTAAAGAATGTGACGATGAGAACGTCGACCTCATCACCGACGTCCAGACGCCGGACGGTCTGGCCGTTGACTGGGTCCACGGTCTCCTCTTCTGGACGGACACCGGTCACAACCAGATCAACGTCATGAATTTGACGGACCGACACAGAAGGACGATTGTGGACGCCGGACTAGATGAGCCCCGTGCTATTGCCGTCGACCCGTCCAATGGCGTCATCTTCTGGACTGATTGGGGTACTGCGAAGATCGAACGCGCTGGAATGGATGGACAGAATCGTGTTGTAAGTAGAAATTTTTCTATTTTACTACGTTTTGGTATAGCGACATATTAGAGAAAATGATTCATTAATACTTTGTGGAATACGTATTTTCTAGACTATCGTCAGTGGAGACGACGTCCAGTGGCCCAACGGTCTCACTCTGGACATCGTCTCGAAGAGAATCTACTGGGCGGACGCGAAACTGAAGGTGATCTCCTCTAGCGACTACTCTGGAAACAACATTCGCGTTGTTCTTCGCAACCACCGCAATCTGACGCACCCCTTCTCACTGACCGTTTTCGAAGACCGGCTTTACTGGACGGACTGGGAGCATGACGGAGTGCTTACGGCGAACAAATTTAACGGAAAGGATATTTCTACCGTATGCGCTCTGCCATACATTGCGTTAAATATCAATCAATGCTTAGGTCATGAGCGGCGTCCGGGGACCAATGACCGTCCGCGTCTACCACGAGCTTGTCCAGCCGGAGCTTCCGGACAAGTGCGCCTACCACACATGCGACCAGCTCTGTCTGCCCCGATCGCGCATTGGTAACTTGTGCAAAAGGGTTGAAAAGTAGTGATCTGAACATTTCAGGTAACCACTCCCTGCAGGTTCCTTACAGCTGCCTGTGCAACCGAGATCACAAGATGGAGAACGGTCACTGCGTAAACACTTCTCTCGCCAATGGTATAGCCAATACCTTCATGTTCCTACTTCATCACGTATTTCAGAAATCGTTGACACGTCTGGTGGATACCTCAGCTCCTTTGCGATGTTCCTCACGTTGTTCGCCATCTGTGGCGTCGTGGCAGTGGTAAGTACGATCTTATACTGACGATACTCAATTTCTGATAATATTCTAAGAATTGTT
Organism: Steinernema khuongi; assembly: GCA_016648015.1. Lineage (NCBI taxonomy): Eukaryota > Metazoa > Nematoda > Chromadorea > Rhabditida > Steinernematidae > Steinernema > Steinernema khuongi. The sequence continues at coordinate 28,584 of JADLIF010003376.1, forward strand.
ATTCAATATTCGCTCTTAAAACGATCTTTAACTTCTATATTAACGGCTTTGCGGTGAGCGATATTTGAACACTAGATTTTTGAGGACTATGGTGAACATCCCAATTTTTTATCTATTTGTTTTTCTATTAGACCACAACGCCGTAGTTCTTCAGTTTTTGTTTACATTTTTTCCATTATTGTTCTGCAAATTAGCGTTTCAACACGAAACTTTCTCCGTAGGTAAAGAGAGCACAGACAAAAGAGCATAGACCAATATAAAAATTTGTAAAAGTAAAACGAGTAAAAATTCACATATATCACTGTTCATATTTAGGGATACCGCTTCTACCGTCGACCGGCCAACCGTTTCTCAGCTTTAAATTTCGACAACCCCGTCTACCGCCACACCGTTGAAGTGGATGCCGAAGCAGACATGGAATCGGTCGAGAATCCGGTTATCGCCGCCACAACTCAGCCTGACCGGTGCAGCTGAATAACGAATGACGCAATGTACATTCCCGCCTAGCAGCAGCTTTTTACTCGTTCGTGCGCGAAATGGTTCCGAAAACGTGTAATATGCAAAGTTCTATTTTTGCTCAGTGTAAATCTTTACTATTTATGTCCAACTGTTAATAATATTCCTTGTACATCTGTTCGCTCGTCCTACTCTCATCTTTGTACCTTATCAGAGCACCTTCCGCAGGGTTGTGAATCCAGACGTGTCTTCTTGATTTTTGTTGTTCATGGCATATAAATGTTAATGTCAATGCAAACGATGTGTTTGGCAACGTCCAAGAGTGAAAAAAATGCGTTCAGGATGGTTGAAAATAGTAATTACAACTACAGGAAAAGTGTAGTAGACCATAAATTGTGGTCATAAATTGGATATCCTCCTCGTCTTTCTGATCCATTATCAACCAGAACTGTTCCTCTACACTTTCGAGACTCTCAACACTAAATCTGGACTGAACCATAAGCTTACGGATTAAATATTGGAATTTCCGCTCAATACTCAGGAAATTTCAGCTAATCTCAAAATGAAAAAATTCCTCTCAAGGCCAAATTCGGAATATCGGGAAAGGAATATGACATCCACAGTATTCTTGGACTGCCTAAGTCCATCAGAAAGCAGATAAAGCGCCTTTTACGTGACAACTTCTCTCGCAAAATGTGATATAATACTGTCAGAATCGTGCCGTTCTTTTTTCACACATATCGGATCACATGTTGTTGCGAGGCTATTTTCTGTCGATTTCTGGTGAATCATCTGATAACAGCTGACAGAGACTCCCTAACGCGTGAGCGCTTGTCAACTCCAGATGTCAAATGTGTCTTGTCATCAGAGCGACACTGATGGGGTCGGAAACCAAAAGTGCTCATAACCTCAGCACAGCTGTCTGGACCAACTGCGAATAAACTTTCGTTCCGGAAGAAATAACAAGTTTTTTAACTATTTTATCTAACAAAAAAGGGGGGGGGAATATTGGTAAAAAAAACCCTTCAGAAAGGTCTTCTTGGTTTAACAATGATGCATTTTGATGTGTGCAGTTTTAAACAAAACATCTGTCCTTCTTGCTATCATAGTAGGACTACCTTGACCACCGCTCATTGTCAGTTAACGTTTTACATTAGCTACTTCTCCTACTCTTATCCAAGCCATTTATTTGGTTAATACGCGCATTTTATTATACATTCGCAAATTACCAGGCGAACACCATCGCCAAAAGCAGTGAAACGGAGACGGCAGCGTTTCCAGCAGCAGAGGGCTCTGTGGTTGTGTCCACCTTCGACGTCGTCTTCCGCGACGTCTCCGGTTGTCTACCTTCGGATTCACCTATCGCCGGCGCGTGGTTCACGGCGTTCGTAGGAGCGGGGGCCTCAGAGCACGTCTTCAATGTTGTGTTCTTGAGTTGCTCGCACAGCTGATCCTCCTTGTCAGTGCAGGTGCACGTCTGGAAAGCGGCACCATGCTCGGTGGCGAACGTGGCCACCAGCAGCGAGCGACACTTCTCCGAGCACTGACCCTTGGCCGCCTCGGCTTCACACTCCGAAATAAACACTTGCCACTTGGCATTGCACTAAATGGGACGCTTTAAGCGAAGGAAAAAGATGGTCGCCCCTTACCGGAAGACTGGCGTCGCACACCAACTTGGCCAGATCGCAGTGGAGAGGCTGCTGGTTAGGCAGGAAATTGCATTTCTCCAGTTCCGTCCGGCCTGTCAGACAGCTAGTGTCCGTACGGAGAAGAGCACGGCCTTTCCGGTTTTGGAACAAGTTCAGCACGGCTTTTCTGCACTGAGGTTGGCATGTGTTAGTGTTACTAAAATAGGGAGACTTCAGGGGTACAAGTGAAACAAACACAATTATGCCCGGTTTTGTGCTCGTTTTCACACAAAGGTACGTTATTAGTCATCCTTTTAAATATAACCCTGTGGCGATTTGTTTGTGTCCGGTATTTGTGAACCTGGACAATTCACTAGGATCCAAAAATAACAAAGTTCAAGCAGTCCAATCATCTGGTTGGAATCTATTCAGTTTAGACCGTCATGCGTCGTCACTAGGACATCATGTACCTCCTCTGTACGTGCTGGAACTATACGAATGGCTCTGAACTCCAATCGGATTATGATTAACCCTGCGCTGCGGCGAAGAGTCAAAAGGCGCAGTGCCCTGGAATTGGAATGCAGAACCATGCTCAGAGCATGGAAAACACATTCCGTCTAATTAGTTGTGCTTAATTGTGCACACTCGTCCGAGATCTCAACAAAACGCACTTGAAACGATCCTTCACGGATGTCGGCGTTGAGGCTGAGAGGCGCAGAGGTAACGGCCCGACTGTTTACTGTGCGCAACGATCAGCGCGCGCTCGAGACGTATAATGAGAGGGTGCTGTTTGCTGAGCACGGCCAAAGTGACCGGCGGTTTTGTGTTTTTGCGCTTTGTAATGCGCCCACCCAAAAATGCGAGAATTTCGAAACACATGAAGAACACAAACTTAGCACCCTTGGAGAAACGCTGCTTTGCATGTTTTTTGGAAATGATAGCAAAGCACAGCAGGATACTGTGGAAGGTCAATAAAAACACGCATTGAATAGGGATTTATGTGCATTTGTGATCGCATAATCGCAGAATCAGAAGGAATTTACGGCTTTCGTCATAAATAACTAAAAATACGAGAAAAAGAGATGTACGGTATGCGGTATTTTTATGAATTTTTCTGAATGAGTCTATAGAATTACACGAATTGAACTAAAATTGGTACAAAATTTAATAATTTGACACTTCATTATGACGAATTTATGCCATTGTTGTTTTACCAATCATTTTACGAGATTCTGTGGAGTGATTAGTTTAAAATTGTCACCACCGACCAAGAAGTACGGTAGTCGTAAGAAGCTAACACAAATGACCAACCAAGTTGCCTGGAGGTATCCCAGCCTGTGGACGCAGTCCGTGTCTTCTTCGCACTCTTTGTTCGCCTTGATACATTCTTCGGAATGCTTACTGGGATCCCCGCACGCGGAATAGGAAATCAACAGCAGCAGTGAAAGCGCCAAAAGGGTCATCTGAAATCGAAGTGGCCTAGAGAGATCACACCAATAAATCATGTGGCCCGAAGACGACGCAATGGCCAGTGGTCACTGTATTTGATCAGAAGAGTGATGCGCGACGTGCGTCGCGCCCTCTCCGAGAGCCGGAGAGCGACTGTCAACAGTACATCACGGCCGGAGTGGCGACTTTTCTGCGACGTTGTCGGACGCTAATTCGAGACCGGTTCTAGAAAGATAATGGACATCGGTCCGGTCAAATGTCAGACGCGGAGCCTCTGTCAGACGCCCTGAGGACCGCGCTCCGTTGAGGATCAAGACGAGAACGCGCGATAATCCCTCTCGAGCGCTTTTTTGCTCAGACTTGAGGGGTGCGCGACAATCGGTCGTCACTTACGAAATCAGGGCGAGTCGCCGGAGGAACGGTAAAAAGCGCTCAAGACGGGCCAAGAATCCGGTGAGAGGAAAGTGCGCGCCATGAAGACGCGGCCAGTCATCACTTGGCCCTCTGGTCAGACGAGTGCGAACAAAGTCCGCCCCAGTTCATCTAACTCGGGTCCACTCTTCCCACCACCCGCTCCCTCTTTGCGAGGAAGGAGGAGTGTTCTGTTCTTCTCGGAGGAAAACTCGAATTCAGCAATCGAAAAGGAGCGAGCTGTGCTAATCGGGTCGCACGGCTGAATCACGACAGAATTGTAAGAGCCGGAGATTAGCACAACAACGATCGGCGTCTCTGTTAAGCTTCCACTTCTTAAGGTCCTTGCAAATAGTAAACAAGTTTCCGAAGCGCTCTACGGTAGCACAAAACAGTCCCTTTTACAAAAACACAACAGCATTAGTAGTTCACTGGTAAACAAGTCTTCTGTGTCCATCTGTGACGGTGGAAAGAGATTGACACGTGCACGATTCGGCTTACTGTGCTATCGCTTTCACGGTGTAACAACAAGCACAAGAAGATGCTTGCACTGGATCAGTCATACTTCTGTCACATTCTTGTTTTATGAAAGCCCGTCTCGTTATTCAGAAGGTGGTAACCATTTATAGTATGCTACAGTATTACTGAAGCAACTCAATTTATGAAAACGACAATTATATCACATGTGAAGGACCTCCAATGAACAGCGTTTGTTTTCGTTCTCTATCTCCAAGATGTTAATCTGCAAACGTGAGCATTTTATAGGCATTTCTTACAACCTTCTTCTTATTGAATACGGAAGTGCAGTTTATCTATCACGAGGTTCATCCAGGGCTAACTTTCCAAACCAAAGGAGATTTATAATGCTTCCCAAAAGTCTTAAGTGTCAGTAAGTGAGCAGTTTCACGGATAGTATCCTCATTCGTTTCTAGTATGCCTACGTCACTGTCAGCTCGTTGAACACCGCAACAAATTGCACTTTTTATGGTTAAACGCTTCGATGTCAGGGCGGAAAAATTGTCTGTCCCTCTAAATCTTGTTTTTCATGAGTTGGCTATTTGTTAAGAACCGGGGCATGCGCGCAGATTGCGCGGTACTGCAGGGAGTAGCGCGTTTCCATTTTTTTAAGTAGCGCGGCCCTATAGTACCGCATGGATGGCGCACTTGTGGGTTACTTCTGGAAATTAGAACTGTCTTTGCCGTTGAAACTCTGAAAAAGCTCAAACTATCGCACAGAAGCGCCGATCGTGAAGAGGTAGCACACGAGCTCGCGTACCACTGCGAGTGGACCACACACGCTGTTTTCGTAATGCTCGCACGTTCGGTCTGTCTCGGATACGGACGCACACACACTTTCTGGCTGTTCTCCTTTATTTATTTACATGTTTGATCAATCAAAAAGAAAATCAAACGGATGAGGCTTTCAACAATTATCAGCTTTTTTTTCAAGTCACTGCTGAATCATTACTGTACTCGCGCGACGACCTTTAACATTAGCGGAAAATAAATGTTTCAAAATGTCCCATGGGAAAGGTCATCAAAGTTGCCCTCAAAGTTTAAAAATATTTACACGAGTAATTGCTCACTCGGAAAGACTGTTTTCGGCAACTGAAAACACCTCTTCAACCTGAACTTGCCTTCTAAGTGCTCTGTTGTCGGTCAGTCTTTAATTATCCCTGTCTTGTAAATAGAACGTAGATGAGCAAACAAAAACGTTGGTTCTGTCCTTTGGCAGAGAACATTGATACTATTTCACGAACGTTCAATATAAATTGTTGACACCGTGACGAAACTGCTTTATTGTTGGATCATCGAAAACAGAATTACATTGCGAAAAATAGCCTTTGCCTACGGGAGTCGTTTCAAGATCCTAGCTAACATGAAGCCAAAACGTATCAAATGTGATGCACTGTTGTCGATAGGACAAAAATTACTTTACGCATAGGTATATGTTGTCTCAATGTCGGATTTTGTCGCCATAAGGACACAACATCAATTTGCTTGTCCATATATATCCAATGCCCGGTCAACTGACATGTAGTTCCTGAACTGCTTCTCCAAACATTTCATGTCGCCTTCTGGTGAAGGAACTCGGACGAGAAAATATGACCAGGGAACATTTATTAAAATGACTTGGACGATCAGTAACAAAACCAATATTTATCCACTTATCCACAACCTTTAGCCTTCTCCGCTGTACAACTGGATTTCTTACATATGAAATATATCCCCCATTTGCTGTTTCCAAACCCCAACAAGCTGTATCCAACTCAAGATAGCACAAACATGCTCTCTTCACTCCTGCTACAATGTAGCAAGAACCATTCTGCGTTCCAGCTGTGAAATCCACAAGGCGTTCCCTTCTTCGTCCCCTTTATTTTCGCGTTTGATATTGTCGTCGGCGTAGATGATATTCCACGTCATCGATATGCTTTTCATGGAGTTACCAAGCGTACGGAATAGTGAGACTAACCTGATTATAACACGCGACTGACCATGAAGCCGAGACGCACTCGGCGAGACAAAACAAAGATTTGGTTATCAGCCGTGAAATAAAAGGACGATGTGTGAAATTAAGGTTCACACCAAATGTAGATGTTTTTATCAAATGACGTTTCTAGTCGGAACAACAGAACTACGATATACGCTTGAAGTGAGTGGATAGACTATCCTTCGAATGAATAGGTGCGCAACTCGGCCAAACATGACGATGAAACTTGTGAGCGTCACCCCTAATCATGTGAAACTTCCTTTAGTTCTCAAGAAATTTTCCACGTGTCAATTGCGTGCCATTTGTTGAAAGAGGATGTGACTAGAAGATTCCTTGTGCAGCAAAACATGAGTCAGACTTGATCAATGCTTCTATTTCAAAAGACTCGTCGCAGACAATGGGAATAATTTGCATAATAAACAAAAAACGTGCCAAAAACCGATATCTAAGGTGTACTCGGAACAGACTGCAAGCAATCTGTTTCCGTCAGTGACACGAGAGCGTCGGTGAATGAATATGAACCTAAGGAATAATTATGATAAGAACACAGTTTAAAGTGGTCGGTATTTTCTGGTAGAAATCCGACGGGTACATTTACTACTTACTACATTTACTACTCTTATTCTTGCCAAACATATTTATTACACTGCCTGAACCCTCAATATTAAAGTTACATCGCTGAAGTCCGGAAAATCATGAAACGTGAACACATGTGCAGCTGTATACCTAATTTAGTAAGCTGTCTTGGCGCTACACTGCAGACTTCCCAGCATACGTCATGTAGCCTACAGATCGTCGTTGCCCGAGGGACATGTCCGTCTTGAAGGATGCCCGTGGCGCTTCCTTGTCTGTGGGAAACACGTGAATTCTCACGATTTCAAACATCGTATCGACAACGGCTGCAGCTGAGAAAGCTTGCAGCTAGGAAAGCAAATCATCGCTATGTTCTAAGGAGAGGCAATTTGGCTGGGTTGGAATTCTTACAAAAATTAAGAACACTATTGATGGTGAGTAACTTATTATCATTACGCCGTGTTTTCTGTGTTTATGGGAACAACGTCTAATTAGATGTTGTGGATGCGGACAGACTGTCTGAACAAACAGATCCGTGGTCATTTCCCCTTAAAAATATGTTTCAAAGCGACGCTTTTTACAAATACATAAAAAAGATAAAGATGCACAACGCAGTCTGCTTAAAACGGACTGTCGCCTGTTTTGTTTTAAAAGTGTGCAGCGACGGTACTCCGCTTTTTTCTCCAAAGTACGCGATAGACATAGGAATTGTCATTAATCAGGTGACCTAGAAGAGTAGAAGCTCATCAAGGCTTGCGTCAGATGACCATAAACATCTTGTCCCGAATAATACTCTCTGATTGCCTACTTACATTCATTTTTCCTCCAAATGAGAACGGAGCAGAATTTCACCTAAACGTGGAGTTTAATTACAGTTTACAGATTCCAGAAACAAGTGAAATAAGAAAATAGACATACTTGGTCAAAGGTAGTTAGCGCAAGGATATGCAAAGAACAGTTTAGCGCCCTTGATGTCCTTATGAAAGCATCGACCGCGTCTTTTGTTTTCTCGCAATGAAAACACATCACCGAAGGTTCGTTGTCTATATTTCAGGTTGAGCGACCAAAGCATCTACTGTATCCAACACTTTTTAGAGTGTTCCGCGTTAGTACTGCGACCTTCTAACAAGGCGCGTCGGTAAATGACCTAGCAAGTCAAATAGATTTATTCCATTTTTTTCCGTTTTACAGTATGCCAAAGCGGACACCTTACTTTGGATTTATTACTGTTCTTCACGATATATTCATTCATGGTCTCCAGTTCTCAGGCACTTCTTAGGCACATTCTCAGGATTCTGCGGGAAAAAATCCGTTTTGTATCTCCTTATGTCTTCTGATCAGCCTAATTTCCCAGGAACTGGTTGATATTTTCCAAAAAGTTCTTATTATGTCTTTTGCCACAGGCTAAAAATGGACTAAATATTTACCTGTTGAGTGTGATTCCGAGAGACCGTGAGAGCAAGAGTACAGGTTAACATCCAAACGGCGTGCTTGTTTTTTTATCTCCAGACAGTAGATTTCCTTTTCACCAGAGCGCAACAATGATGCGTTAAAACTCTTAATTTTGGTTTTGTATAAATGATGTATCTCAACTATAACGTTCCGTTCTGCTTCCAAAGACTCTTTTCTCCTCGGATAGTCCCTGCTTTTGCCTTCAACGCTGACGCTACTGCGGCAATACCCATACATGCTACGTGAATTCCTAGAGGTGCAAGAAAAGCAAAGGCTGATTAAGTGTTCCCACAGCTTTGAGCTCCAATTTTCCCAAGAGCAAGCTCCGAACAAAGCCGAAAAATTGTATCCCTGAGCACAACGCTAAATTTAGAGAAATCTATACAAGCATATAGAAGCATAAGTCTGTAGCGTTACGGTACATATAAAAACGTTCATCAACTTAAACTGTCTTACGTCAAAACACAAAGTAAAACCTGTTCTTTTAAGGATCAAACAAGTGCGGTTACGGTAAAAGGCAATAAAATTAAACGTCGGTGGCATTAAAAAAGTGCCGAAGCTATTATCTCAGTACAAAACGATTTTCGAAATTTTTATTTTCGTCCACGTTGCAACTACAGTCAGCTCTGCAATGGAATGGAATGCAGCGATAGTAGCAGGGATTCAACTTTCGGCGGTATTTGGGATTACCCTTTTTCTTAAGAAACAGTGTCCTCGGGAGGGCGTTTCTGTCGTCTCTTCAGTCATGACAATAGAACGCCAAATGAAAGGAATGAAGATCCCATTTAGAGATTGGACTAAACTTCGCAAAAAATCAATCCTAAAAAATGTCGGGGAACTTCTGTTTTCATCATGGTCAAAATAGCATTAATTAAGGATTATCAGTATTACTAGATAATCACATTAATTTGCGCAAACCATGAACATCATGAAGTGTAATTTTGCATTTTCCAAAACCTAAAATTCCCAACAAACTAAAATTCCCAACAAACAATTCAATGAGGTCTTTTCGTCTAACTCCAGAAATCTGTAGCCATACAGGTCGTCCGAGTAGGTGGCAAAATCACCCCAATTTGTCAGAGACTTGTCCTGATTAGACATCATTCGACCTCAGTTGTCGATGGAGTACATATTGGTTGTTCCACCTCTACCCTTAGGCGTGTTGTTCACACGGAGCGAAGGGGGCGCCAACGCCTAGACAGACTACGGTAAAGGTCTTGAAAGAAAGGGGCGTGCACCACACGCCTTCCTTTGTTTTCCACTTACATAAAAGCGGAGTCTGATTTGGGAAATGAGTTTCGGCTATTGCGCAGTCTAATTGACTGTCCTCCGGGACAGCGTGGAGGAAAGGTCGAGATATGTTAATCGTTTCAGGAGCTCGTCCATCATGGACATGTTCCTGCGTCAGACGGAGGAGTTTACCTCGCTCTACGACTGCTCCAACTTCAGCGAAGCGGCCCATCCGCTCAAGGAGCGCCAGAATGTCTACCTGGGCGCCATCTACATGATCCTCGGCTCCATCTACATCGTAAGTTTCCTCTTCCCCGCCGCGCTCACCCAGACATTCCAGATCTTCTACATCCCCTGCCTGATTGTGATGACCAAGCCGAACCTGATGCGCTACTCCTGCTTCAAGTTCATGCTCGTCCTCGGCATCATCGACGTGGTGACTGTCAGCGAAAACGCCGTCATCACGGGCTACCTGGAGATCGTCGGCGGCGTCTACTGCACTCACCCGACGTTCATCTACACCGTAGGCTGCATCTCCCTCGGTAGGTCTCTTTGTTTAAAGTCGTGAAACAGGCCAAAGTCAAATTCACACGATTTTCCCTCTAACGATGTTCTCCTCCTTTTCAGGTCTGTGGTGCTGTGCCTGCATGCTGTGCATCATCCTCGCCTTCAACCGGTGCATCGACATCTGCCGGCCTGACCTCACCGAGCGACTCTTCGGCGGCGCGCGCACCTACATGTGGTTCTCGCTCGCCTTCTGCTACTTCTTCTTCTTCGTCGGCTTCACCAAGCCACTCATCTTCACGGGCTACTACGCCGCCTGGTTCTTCGACCCGTTCGTCGGCATGGACGTCGAGCCCAACTTCGCGGTGAGTCCTCTCCCTCTCTGCGAGTCCAACTGTCTCCGTTCAGTTCTCGAACTTCCCGCACACCGCCAACAACGTGACCAACATCGTCGTGCTCAGCGGCACCTACGGCTTCCTCTGCATCCTCATCTTCAAGAAGACGCGCCTGTCCAACAGCGCCGCCATCAGCCGAGTGCAGAAGCAGATCTTCGTGCAGTCGTGCAGCATCTGCATGCTGAACATGACCGCCGCCGTCATCTACGTCTATATGCAGTTCTTCGTCGCCCCTCCCTTTGTCGTCGTCATCGGCCAGCTCACCTGGCAGGCTGCACACGGTAAGATCTATCTCCGCAGCCAGGCTGATCTGATCCCCTTCAGGTGCCGGCTCCGTCATCTACATCACGATGAACAAGACGATCCGTCGCGGCGTGTGGAATATGGTCACTTGCAAGTTCAGTCAGATCCACCAGATCACGACCATCACCAACGCCAAGTCGACGAATGTGCACACGGACCACGGTGTCGCCGAGATGGCGATGTAGAGCTGTTTTTAGAATTGTTGTGCTTAGTTCTTTTACAAAGCTCTTTTTACAAGTATTGGAAATGGCGTAGTTGTCTCATCCGTAATAAGTTTTCCAATATCATTCTTCAAATATCCGAATGTCCACTCTGTCATCCTTGTGTTCGTGGTTGTGTAGAGCAATAAAGTTTTTGATTAGAAGAGTTAAAGGCCGATGGTCGATCGAAGTGCGCTGTACATACGAAAAGTTGTGCTAACTTTGCCTAAACTCATTAATACAGTCTAGCCTCACAATCAGTCTGGACACTAATCGTGTAAGAGGGACACGACCAGATCTGAAATTCACAACTATATTTTCAAAAAGAGTCTACATACCACGCAAGTGTTTTTCTTTTTTTGTTCAGTTTTGATCTTGCTATATGATTTTTTTTATTTCTGGCAACAGAAGCGGAACACTCCGGGACTGACAGGGATAGAAGGTCTTGGCAAGATTTCCCTGATGCTACAGCTCACAGGTGGAGGAAGCATTTGCCTACCGCGCTGTAACGCTGTGCAAGTACAGCCGTGGTATTCGTCGCAGACGAGTAGGCATGTGTCATATAGATACAGTATGCAGTTCCAGTAGCGACATCCCCTATAATTTCCGGACATTTGGCATTTTTTACGGAAAAGGAAATTGCCATTTCGTTTTTTTTTGTCCTTCATAATCACTCTCCGAAGACTGTCCTAAACATAATGGGGATTCTGGAGAAACAAAACAATTGCCAAAACAGCCTCAGAACAATATTCCGTGGGAAGGTAGCCAGATTTGTTTCGAACTTAAAAAATATTTACAATGGTGATTTTTCCCATTAAAGGCACTGTTCTCGGAGAGTGCATCCTATATTGTTTTCCCACTAATCTGCCTTGGATTTGACACATCTGAATCGTCGATTGTTCAGCTGTCCTAGTTTTCTATTGTTTTTGTCTCGTAAATAAAACGCAGAGGGTAATTGTATTATTTTAAGATCACTAGCTGTGAGTATTTAAAAACACGCAAACATCAGTGTGATCAGAATAGCATTACTGTAATAACACTATTTTTGTGACTAAAAAGATCAAAGTCTAAAGGACTTTGTTAGTTTGATATGCTTCTGAAATTTGCCTGGATGTCTGTTTGACAAATATTTGATTTCCATGGTTTGTGTCCGGAAATTACTTGAATGTCAAAGATTTAAATGAACGCATCATCATTATTTTATGTTCAGACATTAGACCATGAATTCGTGAAATAAGGCACCCTGTAGACATTAACGTATTTCTCGTAAACCTTTTCTACTTTGCTTACCGCATTGTTTGATCTGAGCAATATCAAGATTGTTTTCTACGCACATGCCATAGTGATTCATCATAGGGTACAAGAACCATGTTAGGAGGAACAAAGGAAGAATGACGTACTGCACTTCAGACTAAAGATTCAAATGATACGCGCATGGGAGATGACATTCAAAAGACTCGACGAAAGTCCACAGCCAAGGACAATAGAGATGACTTCTATTCCCGGAAAGCTTGAGTTTATAACAATTGTCCATCAATGTTGTGCAATATGTATGTCGCAAATTTTGATGTTTTACAAGCTTGTCCGTCGTATCTCATTAACGAATTTTTCCCATTTTTAGGCTTCCTGATTAAGTTTTATCTTCTGTTCCGTTGGCCGGACTCCCGCGAATCAGTAAATCAGTAGCACCGTAGCTCCTTCCTTACACCTTAATCCCTCTTGTTTATGAGATCCCTTTACCCTTTTCAGAAATAGGTATTCGTTTTGCTGTTATTGTCGACTCAAATGATCTTTCACGTCAATGAGTTCATCCCTGATGTGCCTTCAATGGATTCACCATGCCTGACAGAAAGCGCATTGGTAGCTAATTACGTCTGACGCCCCGATGAAATGATAACAAAGCTTGGACGAGCGGCGAGACAAAACAAAAAGTTTGATTAAAGAACTTTCGGGCAGCATTTTAACGTTCGTTTGCCTCCGAGTGATCGCATCAAGACACTTCATTGTTTCACATTAGACAAAATGCAAAGTCACGAAAGCATCGGAACAGGTAGCCATCAACCTCAGTAATCAATGTTTTTGTGGTCTGACATGTCATTGATGCTGTAGTGGACATGATGTCAGCACTAAGTTTAGGTGACACCTAACAATTGTCAGGATGTCCTCAAATGCCTAGGCTAAAAAACACTTTTGTCAAGGTCAGAACGGAGGCCGACAGTTGCTTGTGTCTTACCATAGAATCATGGAAACCTGTCGTGAAATGTTGTACGCGCGTACTTTGGAAGATTACCCCTGCAAATTATTTTCCGGAAGCGTTTTCTTCTCTGAGAGGCCAAAACATGAGTCAGCAGTGATCATTATTGCCTGTTTGAAAAGAAGTCTTGTAGGGAATAGCAGCGGTCTGCTCACCTAACTAAATATAACAGTGTGGCCATGATTTTTCCTTCACGCCTTGCAGCTACATGGTGGCCAAAACAAAAGTGGAAATGCTCATTTTGCGCGCTCAATTCATTAAGCATGTTCTACACCGTGTTGAAGTCAGTGTGCTTTCTGCTATAGTCAGAACGGAGGCCGACAGCTCTTATTATTCGCTTAAATCTCTCCTAAATCTGTCCATGACTTCCTCTTTGCCCCGCTGCAGAATTCCCACTATACGTCGTGCAGTTCATAAAGCATTACTGTCGAGGGTTACATTTTCTCTTCGGAAAATGCCAGTGGCTGTTCCTTGTTTATATATGTTTCCGAGTTCTCAAAATTTTAAAAATAATATCGGCAACGGTAGCGAAATCTTGTTGTCGCATTCTGCATGAGTAGACTGAAATGGAAAAAAATAAACTTACTTCGTTTACACAGGTTCCTTGTTGACGGGAGCACCCTCTAATGAGATGCTGTAAATACAGACAGATTGTCAGCATAAACATAATTGTTAGACTCGCATGAAATACGTTTAGTCAAGGATCATCTAGAAGTATACAAAAATTAAAAAACTAAGCAAGGCATATCAAGACACTTGCAATTCCTGCTTAGTAATAAAGTTCGCACACGGTATGCAGAACCAGGTGCTGTAAAATGAAATCTTCTTCTACCCGTCTTGCAAATTGCAAACTCACGATGTCTGCATTTTTCCAGAAGTACGCAAGCTATTACCTGAGAATGAGGCAATTTTCATAATCTTTCTGCGACAACCCTGTGATGTAAAAGTTCTTAAGTGTAAGTATAGCTTCAGTCAAAGGTGAGGCATGGCTTACTTAGTACGGCTATATCCACAAGAAAAATCGTGGCGTCCTTATAAGCGGCGTTCTTTGAAAGAGACTTTAGTAATTTTGGACAGTCAGGCAATCTGTGTTTAAATCGGTGAAAAGAATTATCAGCGGTAATTAACAGAATTGAGCTTTACGTTCGAAGTGAGGATGACGAAAGGTGGTTGTAAATGCTCGGAACAAATCTCATACAGAGATATTTCTTCAGTGCCCTTTCCTTTAATGACTTCTGAACTCACATTATTACCTGTTTGGATACAATGGAGTGTATACTGCTTCACTACCCTCAGGTGTGTTGTTTCCATGGCCAGCAAACAGAGCCGACAGCCGGAGGGAGTACGGTAGAGGTCTCGAACAAGAGAGGGGGGCGTTCTGTGTTAGCCTTTCTCTGTTCTTCCATTTCCATAAAAGCGGAGTCGGATTTGGGAAATGGGCTTCGGCTATTGCGCAGTCTAATTGACTGTCCTCCGGGACAGAGTGGAGGAAAGGTCGAGATTTGCCAATCGTTTCAGGAGTTCGTCCATCATGGACATGTTCCTGCGTCAGACGGAGGAGTTTACCTCGCTCTACGACTGCTCCAACTTCAGCGAAGCGGCCCATCCGCTCAAGGAGCGCCAGAATGTCTACCTGGGCGCCATCTACATGATCCTCGGCTCCATCTACATCGTAAGTTTCCTCTTCCCCGCCGCGCTCACCCAGACATTCCAGATCTTCTACATCCCCTGCCTGATTGTGATGACCAAGCCGAACCTGATGCGCTACTCCTGCTTCAAGTTCATGCTCGTCCTCGGCATCATCGACGTGGTGACTGTCAGCGAAAACGCCGTCATCACGGGCTACCTGGAGATCGTCGGCGGCGTCTACTGCACTCACCCGACGTTCATCTACACCGTAGGCTGCATCTCCCTCGGTAGGTCTCTTTGTTTAAAGTCGTGAAACAGGCCAAAGTCAAATTCACACGATTTTCCCTCTAACGATGTTCTCCTCCTTTTCAGGTCTGTGGTGCTGTGCCTGCATGCTGTGCATCATCCTCGCCTTCAACCGGTGCATCGACATCTGCCGGCCTGACCTCACCGAGCGACTCTTCGGCGGCGCGCGCACCTACATGTGGTTCTCGCTCGCCTTCTGCTACTTCTTCTTCTTCGTCGGCTTCACCAAGCCACTCATCTTCACGGGCTACTACGCCGCCTGGTTCTTCGACCCGTTCGTCGGCATGGACGTCGAGCCCAACTTCGCGGTGAGTCCTCTCCCTCTCTGCGAGTCCAACTGTCTCCGTTCAGTTCTCGAACTTCCCGCACACGGCCAACAACGTGACCAACATCGTCGTGCTCAGCGGCACCTACGGCTTCCTCTGCATCCTCATCTTCAAGAAGACGCGTCTGTCCAACAGCGCCGCCATCAGCCGAGTGCAGAAGCAGATCTTCGTGCAGTCGTGCAGCATCTGCATGCTGAACATGACCGCCGCCGTCATCTACGTCTACATGCAATTTTTCGTCGCCCCTCCTTTCGTTGTCGTCATAGGCCAGCTCACCTGGCAGGCCGCACACGGTGAGATCTACCTCCGCAGGCAGGCTGATCTGATCCCCTTCAGGTGCTGGCTCCGTCATCTACATCACGATGAACAAGACGATCCGTCGCGGCGTGTGGAATATGGTCACTTGCAAGTTCAGCCATGTGCATCTCATCTCCACTACGACTAACGCCAAGTCGATTAATGTGAATACGGACCACGGCATTGCCGAAATGCGGATGTAGAAGCGCTTTTTTCAAGAAATTCATATAAAAGCAATCATTGTAATGTAACCGTTGTGAATGGATACGTTATAGTTGCCTCGTACTTATCAGATAACCTCCATGCGTTCCTATCCTCTTTGTTATGTTCGTGTTTGTGCCGAGAAATAAAAACCTAACGTCTCTGAACAGGCTTCCTGCTTGGCGGCACACGCATACAAGCAAATCTACAACTTATTTTCATTGGCGGAAACAACAGTGCCGGTAAGCAACGCCTTTGCCCTCCTCTCCGGCGTTGTCCAGAAAAGGCGGGGAATTTTGAGTAGATAAGCCTTTTGTCTGGGAGATATAATTGTTGCTCTAAAGGCGGTCGAGGCGTTACTCAACATAAGACGCGAGAACCGTAAAGTTATTATATCGGGAGGACGGGCAGACGACCTGCGGCTTCCGTAGTACTTTTGAAGTGACGCCGGTTCAGATGAATGCGCTTCTTTTCGACCCGCAGTTCCCCAGCGTCTACAACTGCTCGGAATTTCGGGCCACCGTGGTGGTGCCTCCTCTGCAGCTGAGCGAAGTCTTTATTGGCATGGTCTATATTTTATTGGGAAGCATCTATGAAGTAGGTCGAGCCCTTTGGTCTTTGCAATTATAGGACGGTGCTAAATGTCAATTCCCAGGCATGTGAATTATTCCCACTAAAACAATAAGAACTTGGAGCCCTGGCAGGGAGTGTCACACGCTGTTTTTTATAACCTGCGCGATCTTTAGCTTTTTTTTGCAAAAGTTGCCAGGAAGTTAGTTGACAGGTTAGGTATCAGATTTATTTACCCTACTAATCGAACCTTCATTTGTATAGGCACTCAAATGTAGTGGCTTCTTGCGTTTTCCCGACACGTTTTTTTTATTTTAGGTTTTTAAAGGGAAAGATCTATCATGTAACAGCCAACATAATCCGAAAAAGAACAATCACACAAAGCGACACTGTACCGCCGGGATTACTCTCTAAGCTGGGATCAAAGTCCATTGTCTCCATACCGAACTTGAACCAGCAAAGTCCCTTCGCCTACATGTTGACAACATGTTTCTATGCGTTGACTTGTACGTACCCACTCTGCTGAAAACGTTTAGCGTATAAGATCGCAATACATTTAAAAATCAATGTCCCCATTCATTGACCTCAAAGAGATTTCACGAATACAAATGATCATTTTCGTTCCGAAGTCGAAAACAAGTATATTTTTAAATCCGTAGAATGCTTTTGACGACCTTTAACAATAGAAACAATTGCTGGGAACGTGCTTGTCATGTGTTGCGTTCCACAGAAGGTGACAAATTGCACAATCGCACAAGAACTTAACGAAATTAAACATTACGATAATACAATACAGCCCAATCTTGTAGGTCTTCTATATTCCCTGCTTCATTGCGATGGTCGTCACGCCACATCTCCGTCGGCACTCCTGCTACAAGCTCATGATCTGTTTGGCTGTGGTCGACATCCTCGTCGTTCCGCTCAACGCTATCCTCAGTGGAATCTTCCTGCTCCTCGGAGTTACCTTCTGCAGTTGTCCGACGTTCATGTACGTCATCGGATGTGCCGCGTTGAGTAGGCTACTTTTGGGGTTTTGGGTATAGTGATCCTATTTCTTCCTTAGGCTTATGGACTGGGTCATGTGCTATCTGTTCAATTCTCGCTCTCAATCGCTGCATCGACCTCGTCTGTCCAAAGGTGCACAAACGGCTTTTCGAAGGATGCAAAGTGAGACAAAACGGGATGGATTTGAGTACTCGATTTTTTTTTACTAATTTAGATATACTTCTGGCTAGTTGGAGCGTTCATCTACATGGCCTACTTCTTCTTATTCACCAACCCTCTCCTTTTCTCCGCGTTGTACGCCGCCTGGTTCTTCGACCCATTTGTTGGAATCACGGACCACCCTGATGTCGAGGTTGCCTTTTGGGCTAATGTTTCCAGTCGTAATAAGAGCACTTGCAGTTTGACAACAAATCTCACCTGGCCAACAACATTGCCGCTGTCACGGTCCTGCTCGTTCTGGACGTCTCGCTGTTCATCCGAATCGCCCGTAAACTACCTATCACCAAAGAGAAAATGCAGCAGGCATGATTTTTAATCCAGGCTCTCTTAAGTAACCAGAATTACTCTTTAGGTTACCCTCCAAGTAGCTCTCGTCGGAACACTAGCCATCATTGCAGCGCTCATCTACATCGCCATGCAGTACTTTCCGACACCCTATCCTGTCATCGTCATCGGACAGCTCGCATGGCAAGCGGGACACGGTATTGTGAATAAACTTGACGACCTGTAGCATAAGCTTCAGGCTGTGCGGCCTTTGTATACTTCGGCATGAACAACTCGATTCGCCGGGCTGTCAAACGCGTCTTCTGGGGGCTTCTTATGGGCAAAAGCCGATCGGTCGTCCCTACAATTAGTCGTCAAACTTAGGCCGTATTTGCTGACGAGTACAAAAATGAACGCCAATATTCATTAATTGCGTTGTTATTCTTGTGTTTGCTCTATAAATAGTAGCTATCGAGTGTGGGTTGTTGTCGAACGGAAAGAGGGCAACCAAGAGTCCAGGACACCTTTATGTTAGCTCCGAACTTCTGGGAAGAACCAATTTGCGGCAAATTATATCGTACTTTTAGCTTTGATTTCTTATCGGATCCCACAGAATTTGGATAAACATCTTAAACGTGTTAAGATAAAAACATTGACAGAAACCATTATCGGCTTTATCTTGAGGACTACGCATTTTTATTAAATGGAGGGTTTTATGCCATCCAGCAATCGCAGTTGAAGGGGGATAGAAGAGGTATACTGGAATATTACTTTCCGAGGAATATTGGTCGATATTTTAAACAAAAATGACCGAGGATCTGCGCTATACTTGAATTTTCTGATCTGCCTGCAAGCAACAGGTTCATTGACTAACTGGGTAGCACGCCTGCTTGGAGCCATGGGAGGTCGGATTGTTTCGTCCTTCGGAATGTCCGTTTGTCATCTGGAACGGCTTACGACCATTGATCATGTGTGGCTATGTGGTAGATCTACATTTTTCAGAAGGGAAAGCAAAGGCGACCTGGGAAAGCGCTGCGAACTCTTTGTGAAAGTGATCGTTTTCAAGAGTAATTTCATGACTCAAGGTACTTATCGTCGGTCACCGATTCACTACGTAATTGCTTCTAGAAGCATCGGCACCGCAAGTGTAGACTGAGTGAGTTTCCTCCCGCATAATGTTTCTTCTTACCGCGTTAGATCAGATAAGTACTGCCTTTCTAAGGAATTACTCACATCTGATGGGAAACACATCAGAGTACAGTAAAGGCTAGTCATCGCAAAAATAACGGAGGCTCTTTCCCAGGCACACGCCCCGATAATATAAATAAAGATCGAAAATGAAGAAGTACGAACAATGGTGGGACGGTGAGACCATGAAAGGAAACAAGACAGCCGTAACAGTACACCCATGTACACTCTGCTCTTTCGAACTCACTTGAGGGAACCTAATAAACCGTTCATAAAAACCGTTCATCACAAGTTGATCCTTACGAATGCAATGAAAGTGAAACTAACAATGACTTCTGATTAAAAATCAATGAAATGCAAAATTCGCAAGAAAATTAAGAACGAAACAGGGGAGCACGGGAAACTGCAACGTGTCCTGAGAGGTTTCCTTGCTCAAAAATCATTATTTGGGGTTTTGAACCAATCAACGTTGTCAATACCACTACAACCATGTATTTCCTGCACGTATGGTTACGGGAACAAAGACCGATTTGTTGCCGAATTTTGAGACCCGCGCCGGTTCGATTTTGAAGCCGGGCCTCGATTCACAAACCTGTTATTTCTTTTACTCGTTCATGCCGATCCGCATATTAAAGGATTGAACAATTTGAGAAACAACAAAAAACAACGACTTTTACGTGTCGAAGCAAGTCGACAACCGGATCATTGGCGTCGTGATCTCTGGACGGAGACTATGACGTCAGAAGATCAAGAATGGTCGGATTGGCCGGCCCGCTGTTATCTACCCAACTAATCTCCCCTACCATTAGACCTGAGGTGCAACATAATCGTGCTAAGCCTCAGGTTGCAGGACGATCAATGTCCGCGTTACCAGGACGACGATGCGAAATGCGGACAAGCGCTTGCTCTCAGCTTGCGCGCCTTTACTGCAGCCTTATTCCATTTTCATTTTATATCAAATCGAATGCCTTATCTCGCTTCAATGCATCGCCTTTTTCTGCTGCCAGTTGTATAAACTTGTCTGCGAAGCGAAGGGCAAATTTCATAAAGTTCGAACATTCGTAGCCTTTCGAAGTCTGTGTCGTCCGGCGAACAGTTCGCGAAGTCGTGTACTGCTCTTCTATGCCGCGCGTCCATTATACTCCGACATTTCTAATATTTTCAGGTTTATCCGCGACCAAAGCTACAAACATGTTCCACAACACGTTCCAAAGCGGACTTCTCTCGATCCTCTACAGCATTGGCAGTAAGCCACTCCAAATCTGGGATAAGAAGGTAATTCAGCTTCGTTCTCTTTCCATTTGGCCATATCTCCTTCTAGGTTCGTAATGGACACATCAAACGAGTGACGGACGAGGAAATTCAGTCGCTTATCATCGAAATCATGGGAGCCAATGTGAGGTAAGTACAACTATCCTTGCGGTAACGAACTTCTCTTCTTGCAGCACATCCTACATTTCGTGTCCGCTCGATCCAAAGAAGACGCTCGGCATCAAGCTACCTTACATTGTTATGATCGTGAAAAACATGAAGAAGTACTTTACGTTTGAAGTGCAGATTCTCGATGACAAAGGAGTGAAACGTCGCTTCCGCGCGTCCAATTACCAAACGACGACACGTGTCAAACCTTTTATATGTACGATGCCCATGCGACTGGACGACGGCTGGAACCAGATTCAGTTCAACCTGCAGGATTTCTGTCGACGAGCCTATGGCACCTCATACGTCGAAACTCTTCGCGTTCAGGTGCGTTAAATACGTTCAAAGGTTCAAAATTGTGTCCGAAGACTGCAAATTTACTTCTTAGGATGGTTATACGTAATACCCGGGGCCATTGTGCTTAAGTCGGGGTTCGAGCCTCAAGCCGGCTCAGAAGTAGGCGGCAACGATTGATGCTACAAGTCGTTTGGCCTTCCCCTTGCTTAAGCTCGTCGTCCAGTTTTAAAACGGCTAATCTTCATAAAATTGCTCTTGAGAGCGACAGCTCCTCACACATCGAAAGCCTTCCAAACATGTTGAGCGAATTCGTTAATTGTCTTTTTATGTTGAGAAGATCCACATGCGTTTTTCGAATTTGGATATGCTTTCATGTTCCGATTTTTCACTTTTGTCTCTATGTTTTCTAGAAAAGTAAAAGCTAATTAAAGAAAAGGACATTTGTGACCGTACAGGGTTAAAGAGCTTTCCACTCTTTGCTTTCAGATACATGCCAATTGCCGTCTTCGCCGCGTCTACTTCGCCGACCGTCTGTATACTGAGGATGAGCTGCCGGCGGAATTCAAACTCTATATGCCCGTAAGGGGCACCATGGTCGCTTCAAGCTCGTCACATGGGCTAACAGAAGGAGCAGTTGTCCAACAGGCAAGTTTGTGAATTCTTCTACGGACGAAGTTGTTGCCGAATTGCCGCTGAGGATATGGATGATAAGAATTCGATCTCAACTAATTATTTTAAAATATCAATGGATTATTTTGGATTATATATAATGTGATTGATATTGACTCTCTAACTTTATTGCTTGTTCTAACGGAAATTACAACCCGTGTGAGAGAGGAGGGCAGGGGGGTTACTCATTCGGAGTTAACCGAATTCACCTTGACGTCTTCCAGCTTGACGGCTTCGGCAGATTTTTCTTCAGATTTTTCCGCGGTTCCCGGAGGTTCTGGCTTGTACATGTCTTCGACAACCGTTCCATTCCGGCAGAAGCACTTGCGGATGAGCCAGATGAGCATGAGCGGTTTGTCCGTTGCCAGGATGATGGTAAGCGGCATGACTAGAGCGAGGTCAACTTCCGGTTCCGGTAGACTCCAGAGGAGCATAATCATTGAAATTCCTAAAACACAGCATTGATATCATAATTCAGGTGATATTCTCTGATAATCGCCAATCATTGGCTAGTTTCAACTCAAACTTAAAAGCGACGAAGAAAATAGAAGAATGCGTTTTTCAGGACGTAAATCTTCTGTGGTTCGTTTCAGTGATTTGGTCGTAATTGTCTGCCCGAAATACGTACCAATATTTTGAATTCCCGTCTCGATGGTGATGGTGATTCGCTCGCGATGCTGTTGCCGAGTGACTAGGGCTATGATGTAAGCGAGCACGTATCCACTCCACGGCAGAGCACAGCCGGCGAGAACGATATACCAGCGGAACAAGTATATCACGTACCAGTTGGCGTAGACTCCGAACACTGTTGTAAGCACGGTGGAGGCCCACGTGGCGATCTAAAACTTTCAAGCGTGCTAAATCTGCTTAAATCAACAAACCTTAATCCATCGGTTGAGCTTCTCCACTAGGTGCTTCTTGTAACTGATGAAAACCATACCGCCAACGGAGGGGACGATCAGGATCAAGAGGGACTCGAGAATGCTGTCGAATGGGACATGTACTCGTTCGCTGAAGAAGTGCTGGCCGAAGGTGTAGATGTACAGAGGCATCATGACTAAAATTTCAACATCAAATCGGTTATCTTATGAGTCTCCTTACACAACGCGGAGATCGTCTGGGTAAATGTCATGGCCACGGAGAGATCAAGGTTTCCGTCGTAGATGATCGTCCAGAAACTGCTCTTGCCCCCGCCAGGCGAGCAAGACGCGGCGAACAGGGCAAAGCGGATCGCCGGCTGGTCCACGGGGAGGAGCAGGGAGGCGAGTGTGAAACCCACGGAGGGCATAACGAAGAACTGACAGAAGAAACCCGTGAGAGGACCAACCGGACGGCGCATGATGCCCTTGATTCTAGACAGCTCCAGTTGTGTACCCATAAGGAAAGTGATGCCGGTGACGAAGATCGTCACGAACACGGTGAACACTTTTGCGACGACATGCTCGTACGAAGAACGGAGAATGCGGAGTCTGTATGAGGACTCTGGGAGGACGCTGAAAACGACTTCTTTTGTATAAAAACTGCAAGGATTATCAATGATAATCCGTCACGTATTGTAAAAGTGTTCGTGATAACCATTCCAAACGTAGTCTACTTCCACAGTTTATTCATGCCCACAGCCAATAGTTGGCCACAACGGATTATCATAGATTAACCCCCCGGGGGTGAGCGGATCAGAAGAGCAAACTAGATTGTCCATTAGCGTGCAAAATCCGCTTTTAGAAAACATGCGCAAATATTGATTTTAGCTCACAGATTTTAAGAAAATATAGAGCGCTTATTTATGAGTATTCCCTGTAACAGTGCACGCCAAAAAGAGTGACTCATCCGCTGAGTGGACTGCTGTTCAAGGTCTGCCGAGCCCTTCTATCGAAATAAAATGCAAAACACTTGACTCTATCCTGACTAAGGGTTCGCAAGATTGAATATTCATGAAATAAATCTGAATGAAACAAACCTTCCATTGCAGCTGATCTGCAAGTCATTGTACCCAAGGAACTCAGCCACCACTGTCACATTGACCAGCTGCGTCCAATTGTTCTTCTCGTTGAGGTTCACATCAAATCCTGCAGCACTGTCAACCACATGGCAACCAAATAGGTCCCGACACTCCGCGACAAGCTTTCCAACCAACGCATCCTCACTCTTCACACCGTCCCGCTTCTTGATCAAAACACCGATCGATCTGAAACCACAATGATGCATTCAAAGGGTACGCACGGGAGTTCACCTGTTTGATCCCG
The DNA here is from genome assembly GCA_016648015.1 of Steinernema khuongi. Taxonomy (NCBI): domain Eukaryota; kingdom Metazoa; phylum Nematoda; class Chromadorea; order Rhabditida; family Steinernematidae; genus Steinernema; species Steinernema khuongi. Next base: position 52,563 of record JADLIF010003376.1, read on the forward strand.
TTCGCAGATCTTTTTCTCCATCGTCGAAATACTGAATTTCGATTCGTTCGCAAAGCTGAGCGACCACAATATGAAGGACCACCGCGGCGACGAGATATCGCCGAAGCATTTCACTACCTAAATGTCACTCTTTTACGAATATCTCGCGGGAAGATGCTCCCGCGAATTGCAGATCCTATCGCGCGGTTTCACCTAAAGGGGTCACAAAGGAGGAGCGCATCCCGACGCATCCGTATGTCTCAAAGGGGAGAGGGTTTCTGGCGGCGGAAGCACAACCGTCCGTCAAGGAACCCAGGAAGCGCGGCCCTCCGCCTCCTCCGAGTCATCGTGGCGCGTCACTCGGTCGCGACTCCCTTTCCGAATACGTTTACATGCGCGCTGATTGTTCCTCGCGCGGACAAAACTCGTTTCCGCAGACCTGGACGCGTCCACATCCTCTCGAGTTCGACGTTGACGGTTTCCCGCCAGCGGTGCTTGGGACAAAGGAAGAGCGCGTTCAGCTGTCAAAACACGGGACGAACATACAGACGTTTTTGGAGACGTTCACGCCTTAGGCGTCTTCCTGAGAGCGAAGACAGAACGTCGGCGAGGCACAAGTCACCTAGAAGCCGCAAAACGGAGGTAATTAAAAGTGAAAACGGAGCGAGTGGCAGCCTCCCTCCAGGAAGTCAGTTGCGGGGACGTAACCAATAGCGCGTCATAGATTAATGGGATATGCGAGCGCGTTACCATTTAGAGGAACGCTAACAGGCACTTCATTACATGGTCATGCGCACTTGTTAGGACGACGTCAAGAAGGAACTTTTCCCAAAGTGGAAATCGATAGATGGTCAAGAATTCTGTCGTTGATGTTTGCGCAACGCGTTGCCGTCTACCGTAGCTACGTTCTTCCGAGAAATTATTTGCCCACCTTTTGCAGACTTTGGTGAGCAATATGGCGCACCACTCGCGAAACAATCACTCATCCCGTGAAATCCCGTGGGAGCATCGGTGACAATCCCATTTTGTGCCCGCTGAGTCAGAAGGTGTCACTTAAATCGAGACATATCCGCTTCATCGAGCGGTAGGTGGGTGATCAGCACATTGTTTGAAAACATGTGCACCGAAATTGAGCTTATAAACCTAACATAAGTAAGATTATGAGAAAATGTAGCTCATAATGTGATATTAAAAGTGAGTCATGTCTTGAGGGTGTTTCCTGAAGCATATCAAATCCGTACGTGAAGAAAAGCAAGAGATTGAGTCCCACAAAAGTGCATCGCCAAAAGGTTCAGCGTGGGAGATTGAAGCATATGCTTAAGAAGCACATTGGAGCACGCACGTGCTGGTTAGTACTTTTGAGAATCATACTAGGACAGCATTTTCTTCTTCCTGCTACGTTGTCAGGGTGAACATGGAGCGTAGCTGAAGCAATAGATGACTTTACATATTTAGTTTAGGCTACATAGTTAGTTAACCAGAAGGCTACATAGTTAGTTCGCTTTGGGTCCCACACAAAATTTTATCTAGGTGTTTTTTGCTTCGGTTTCTTGTATAAATTTTGCAGTTTCTATATCGCTAGAATCAACGATAGCTTAGATTCCAACGCGAAGAGCTTAAGTCTTCAATTAATGAAAATTGTCTTCATAAATTTGTTTTTCGCATGCAGTGTTTTGGCTTCCTGTGAGCGGCAGACAAGGGTTCATAGTACATACGTCAGACTTAGCGAAGCAAGATGCATGAAATACATATCACGTTTTAACAAATTAAATACATTTTTAGGGGCAATTGGATAACAAAATTTCGATGACTCGCCTTTAGAGTCCCAAGCGTCTTCTGATGTTGTAATTCCATGAAAGGTTTTCCGAATGTACTAGCATCTGATAGTTCTAATAATAGACACATACATGGTTATGAGAAAAATGTTTTTGACGCTTCTCGATTGCATGAAACGGATAAACATGTGCTTTAAGGGCACAAATGCTCCAACATATTCAAGCCCAAAGCATCAGATGACTGAATAGGGAACGTTTTGAACTAATGCCTCGGCATTGAGCTGGTTTGGGGTAGAATATATGATTCTTGGGAACTGTATTATGATCGCGTTAGAAGTAAGTGCCACAGCATCATAGCCGTGAAGATATTTTTCCAAAATTTTTTGAGAAATTTTTATTGGATAGGTCTCGATGAGGTTGATTTTTTTGGCATTAAAAATGTGGATTTTTTGATTTAGTTTTTTATTTAATGTCAGTTTACGAAAGACGGAATTTTGAAAAATTACGGTATTAATACTATTTATAATTTCTCCACGGCTATGGTGCTGTGGCACCTAATTCTAACGCGATTATAATACAGTCCCAAAGACTCATAGATTCCACCCCAATCTCGAGACATCACTTCAAAACGTTCCTTATTAAGATTAAGTCCATCCCGCAACGCCTGAGGCGTTCTCGTTCGGGTCCTTGAGACACACTAAATCCCATGTTGAGCTCCTTCACACAAAAATCGTAAACGCCTCCTATCAGCTTCAGCCTTGCGCCCTTGACAAAAGCTCGACGAGACTTGTTTATGTATTCGCAGTTCATTAACTTCGTATGTTACGGCACGAAGAAATAAAAGCAATATTACTCGCATTTGAAAGGTTTCAAAGAAGCTTTTGGCTTATTGTGAGTACTTCAATAGCTTCTTGCTAATGCTAAACATAGGGACGGATTGCGCGAGATTAAGAGATTGAAAAAAGGTGAAAAGGCTGAAGATAAAGTTGGAAAGAAATATGCAAAGAGTAGCACTTCCCCAATGATAATGAAAGGGTGTGATGTAACTACGATCTCGTCACTTTAAATTTAACATTGCCATTGACGACAGTAATAACATTAAGCGGCAATGGAACAAATTTCTCATTATTCTCGCTCATTTTGTTTTGTCACACAACTGACAAAAATAACTGTCAATATATGTGATGCAGTTTTCACCATATATGCACTTATTTTCTTGTTTAAAGAGACCTTGATAGCTCCCTCGGGGTTAAAGAGTTCCTGTTGGTTAATGGTCACGCGGTACGTTTCCTTATAACCTCCGTTGATCTCCGTCGATTGACTCTCGTCGTCGACACCAAAAACAGAGTGTTCTTATCGCAAACTCACCCACAGCCCAATTGTGTTGCCACTTGCAATCATCACGCCATGGTCGCCAGAGAGCGTCCGATTTTGTTAGCACTCTGCTAGCAGAACCTTTAAACTCTGTTCGTGGTTGTCGCACTACTCAGTTCTTTCTCATTTGCAGACGATGGGTGCGTTGACTGTCGAAGTCTTCGATACGAAGAAGAGCCCTCGCTCCATCGCAGTTATTGACAATGTTTCTCCCCAAAGTACCGTTCTGGAGCTGAAGAAGCAAGTAGCTCAGAAAAGTAGGACCTCAACTTTCAATGTTCTTTAATTACGATTTCTTTTAGAAAAGCATCTCAGCGTTGATCGTCAGTCTCTCCGCACAGAAGCGAAGGGAAAGAGCCTTAAGGACGAGCAGACCCTGGCTTCTTTGGGTTTTGACAACGGAAAGAAAGCCGTCCTTTACGTGAAGGATCTCGGACCGCAAGTGGCTTGGAAAACGGTGTTCCTTGCTGAGTACGCTGGCCCTCTTTTCGTCTACCCCATCTTCTATCTGCGCCCGTCGTTCGTTTATGGAGAAGGTCGGTCAGGTCGTTGGACGTTATCAAACGCACCATTTAGCGGCTTCCCGTCCCGTCAGTGATGTGGCGACGCTGGCCCTCATCTGTTGGTCGATCCACTATGCTAAGCGTCTCTTCGAAACTCAGTTCATTCACCGCTTCAGCAATGGAACGATGCCGCTTAGGAACCTCTTCAAGGTTAGTCGCATAAAGACGGACAAATTAAATGCGATTCGAACATATTGAAAAAATCCGAAATTCGACTGTCTGTTTTGGCGAACATTAGTCATTTTATTCAACGGGATTTGTTTTTTGTTTTGCATTCCTTTTGCTCCCAAAGCTATGCACGGTTGGTTGAAAACGCCAGATTCTATTTTCTTAAGCAGTTTTATGGGTAAACATTTATTAACTGGCAGTAAACTAACAAAAACACAGAAAACATAGGAAATATCCAACCACAAAAAGCCTATAGGAGATCCTACGTTATGTTCTCTTAAACACGTCACAAGACAAAACAGAAGCAGCCGGAAATACCTAAATACTGCGGTTATAAATATTTGCCGGAACTACGAACACTCCACTAAAGTAGTTCCGTTTTACATGTGACAGGCACAACACGCACCACTCTCAAAAGACACCAGATATCGGAGGATATTTTGAGCCCTGTGACCTGGGTTTTCCTGCAACCTAGTTTTCCATCTTACACACTTAATCCGTTAATACTATAAACTGTTGAATTACGCGTTGGGCGCCTACGATATGTATCCCCTTTCAGAACTGCTCCTACTACTGGGGATTCTGTGCGTTCATCAGCTACTTCATTAACCACCCATACTATCAGCTGCCTTCTTTCGGATTGCCTCAGATTTACATCGGATTCACCGGCTTCGCGCTTAGCGAAATAGGCAACTTCTCCATTCATGTGCTCCTCCGAAACCTGCGTCCCGCCGGCACTAAAGAGCGCAAGATCCCCTTCCCGAATACGAATGTCTTCACCGAGATGTACAACTACGTCAGCTGCCCTAACTATACATACGAAGTGTACTCATGGGTGTTCTTTTCGCTGATGACACAGAGCCTGCCAGGTAAAAAGCATCACTGGTGACTGTATAGCTGAATCGTCCACTTACAGCTTTCCTCTTCACGGTAGCCGGATTTATCCAGATGGCCATTTGGGCAAAGAACAAGCACCGTGCGTACAAGAAGGAATTCGCCAACTACCCGAAGAACAGGACCGCGATCATTCCTGGTCTTCTTTAAGTGTCTAATATTATGAATAAAGGAAGTAGTGTTGTTATCCTGTTCCTCATCGAAAAGGCTCAGGATTCGTGTTTGTATGCAAAGAATCGAGTCTAGTTTTGCTTGGTGCTTGTTTTGCTTGTCTTGGTATAGCGAGTCTCACGTGTCGTCACAATACAAGTAAACTAAAGGCTAACAATAAGAGGGAAGAAAAGCAACATAGAAGATAACAAAACTCAACAAATGAGTCAGGATCCTGAGTAATGACTCATTCACTCTGTCCTGAATATTATGTTTTGTCGTCACGTAGGGCTTTGCTGAAGACTGAACAGCGTCAGCGCATTATGTACCCACCGAGCAGCTTTTTTGTGTCAAGAATGGAGTGTTTTTATTTTTGTTGAAACAGCCAACTACATTCGAAATGGAAGGCGCCAAAATTCCGATGCGGACACTCGGCTGTGCTGAACGCCACCATTAAGAAGAAACCGTAATACCAATACTGAGTCATTTTCCCGACTTCGACAATGGCCGCATGCTGCTCCCGTTTTTTGATACTACTGACCTTCCTTTTGGCTCTGCCGCTGACCCAAGGTGACTGGGAGTATGCGCGAATACGCCCGGAACTAAAATGTTCGAAATTAAAATTCGACAAAACAAATGCTGAATTGGATGACGTGTAAGTTGAAGACTACAAGTGGCGGTGAATATGTTGGCTTCTGTTCAGCATTGCATACAGGGAAAACCTGACGGGTCTTCTGCAGAAGGACGGGATTTGCGACCAGGGTGGCCTGGAGGATGATCAGCTTTTCGAATTGAACAAGCTGCTTGAGGACAATATGTTCTGCTCAACGAAAAATGCGGTAAATTAAGAGTGGATTAATTAAACTAATAAGCAGCTTGATAATTGGGCGCAATTAGTTCCCAAGAACATAACCTTTCACAAGTCATTAACATCTTCTTGATTCTTTAGGCCCAAAATATTACGCCGTTCATGGAAAATTATGCCCTGGCAAGTGTGCTTGCGGTGTGCAATGTGGATCCAAAACACTGGGGAATCGACAACGGCTATCGACGCCTTTTTAACTTCTTGTTTCAAAAACGAAACACTCTACGCGAAGAGCTGTGCCAGAAACTGGCCGATGAACATCGAAGCATGATCACCGACTGCAACTCGGTAGGGTTCACTTTGTTTCCAACGATCCAACTCTGGTCTTTAGGCAGTTAGATTCAATACGACATGGGGCAACAGGTGCAAGAACGCAGAACAAGTATATGGCTTTTCTTGGTACTTTCTGCGCGTTGTGCAGAAGGAACACGACCGAAACGGCTCCTTTATTCATCTTTTTGGGGATGAGTTCGTCAGTGATCAAATGATTGAAGAAAATAACCTGGAGGTGAATATAGATAGCTCAAACGGTTTCATTCATACAAATTTGGTTGTAGCAGTGGTTTGTAAACATCGACGACCAAATGAACGACAGAACGTTCGAAGACCCACGAACCGAGATCTTTGAAACATACGTTGATGGTATATCTCTCATCAGGGAAGCCATGAAAACACCCCTTATTCTCAACAATTTTGGCTTATCCGTCCGAATGGTATGCATCCAGAAGATATAGAAATCTTAGAATTTTCAGATCTCGCGGTTTTTTGGGCATTATTGTCAGGATAAGAATTCCCGTCTGGTCGATACATTTCTACAGGCTAACGGGAACTACTCTAAGGACAATACAAAGTATATGTAAGTGTGTATGTTATATGTTATTAATCTTTGTTTTCTCGTTTCTTTTTTCATTATGATAACTGGTAACAATGAGTTTGTCATTCTTGCAATTTTTTAATATTGACAATTTTTGCCTAGTCAATTTTCAGGATGCTTGAGTGTTTCCACAATTCAAGCAATCGCGAAAATGACACACTTCTCCGCTACTTCGACTTTGAACCGCTGATATCAATGCAGAACCTCCACAATTTCTGCTACTTACTGCTCATTCTCCTGAGTTATGGCAGCAACATCTATGCAGTATGTATTCTTCCTTTCTCTCATCCCTATGACTCTGTCTCCAGAAAGCGGTCCTCTTCGCCGCTAGAAAAACAATGGACTCCACAACGTTTCTGCTCATCAAAATCTTGTTCAACTCAAACATGATCACCATCACCACGAATCTTTGGTCAATCATTCGTGAGCACATTCCAATCGAAGAGCCTTTTGAAGCGATTGAACAGTTTCCCTCCAGCTTCTTCAACCCCGATTTTCAACAAAACATTACATTCCTTGTGGCTCGTACTTCTCTTAGCGCTACATTCACTTATTCCGTTAGTTGAGCCTTTTTCGTTTTACAAACTTGTTTTAGGAGACCACAGCCAAGAGGAATATTACGGTCCATATTGCAAATGCACTGTCTGTGGTAAATAATGGCGTGCAGTCACTTTCTCAATCTATGGGAGCTATCGTTCTGCTTGTCATCATGTGTCTGGTTCTGTATGAACTTCGAATCGTAAGTTCTTCACATGTATATTACCTACCGGCAATAGCCAATATTTCGTTCCTCATTGTCAGTTTTCCGTTTTATCTAAATTTAGTCCTTCTGCGGTCGTCTTAGCAGTCGACACTTTCATTGGTGTCGTTACGTGCTCTACGTAGTATGTGTAGTCATCGCCATTATGCACGTTGTCATCGCTGCCGGTCAGTTCTGCGCCTTGAACAGACTGAACGTTTTGAAGCAAGAAGGGCGGCGTAGCACGAATTTAACGGAATACAAACATGTGTTGGTTTTTCACGATTTTATCATCACTACTGGTCCACTTTAGGTGTAAAGAGGCGAAGAGATTGGAAGACCAAGTGAATCTCAAAATCCACATGGTGTTCCTAATTGCTTTCAACGTGGCTGCAGTCGTTATTGTGTGCATAATTATAGCCTATCATCAACTGATCATAATCCGCACGCCTCTACAAATTCCTAACTCTACTCGTCAAGGTACCAACTTAAATGCATAACTACATAAAGCAAACTCTGCGGCCAATGACTTTGCTGGCATCTTCCGCATTTCCAATTTTGCTTCTTATCCTCAAAAATTAAGACCGGAACTATCTTCTATACATTTTGTCAAAGTTTGAGCTTGCAGCCTGCGATGTTGTTCCTTCAAAATCCATTGCCAATCACATTTACAGTCTAAAACGAGATAAGCATTACTGTACTACAAGTAACAAAAAAGAAAAACGAATATAAATCATATAACACGCAGTAGTGCAATTCAGACATGTCTCATGCAATCAAGAGCATTCTCCTGGCCACCTTTGTTTACATCATTGCAAACGGTGGGCTTACCTACATTGCCGCCTATCTTTTGCTTTCGTAGGTTCTCCTGGAAACAATATGTGCTAAACACTCCCACGATTTAGAGAATGCATAGACGAAGAATGCATTTCATCCATGACCCTGGCTTATCACTGGACTCGACTGTTATGTCTGGCCGATCCGATAATTCACCCAATTATAATCATTAGGCGATTACGAGGAATGTTGGCAGTCCACGAAAATTGGAAACAGTATGGCTTTTTAACTATTTGCAAGAAGTGCACGGGAAAACCTTTCCGCAAGGTGGTCAAGATCATTCGCTTTCTGGGCAACCACAGCAGCGCTTCTGCAGAAAAGCAAAGCGATGATACGGTCCACAAGAAGAAGAACTACGCTCTGGACATTGATCTTCAAACCCTTCTGAAAATATTAGAAGACGAGAAGAAGGGAATCAGGGAAGGAGATGTCAATTGTGACACAGTGCTTTACAGTGAACACGTCAAGTCAATAGTAGAAGAAGAAGAAGAACACAATGATGAGCAAGGTTGTTAAGCTTTGGTAAATAGATATAATTGTCAACCATAATACGAAACAATGGGTTTTTTACGTGTTTCCTTCGAAATCTGACTCAACATTATACCCTAATAAAGATAGTCGGTATTTTCTGTCCGTGCGTCCGTCCGTCCGTCACACGAAACCCCTGCCACGAATTGCCTGAATGGTCACACAAATGTTTGAAAAATTGGCCTCAAATTCCACTCAGGACTTCTGGTAAAAGTCGCATGTTCGTCCTTTTTGCTTTTTCCTAAACCGTGAACCTAAGACGTACGATTGGTTCTAGTCAATACCTAACCCCAATAATGACGCGTATTTTGTCTGTTGGTTCGTCCGTCATACGTAAGGGTCCTGCCACAAATTGCCTGAATGATCACGGAAACGCTTAAAAATTGGATTCAAATTCCAGTCAGGACTTCAGGTAAAAGTCGCATGTTTGTTTTTCTGTTTTTTCTTAAACCGTAAACCTAAGACGTACAATTGACCCAAGTCAAGCTACTAAATAATGGAAAACTGCTTGGCACTGTTTGTCCGCCTGTCATGCAAACGAACGTGCGAAGTTTGCAATTTGGAATTTCATTGAGTGTGGCTCCCACCAAGAATTATCAGGTACGGTAGGCTGCAAGAATTCCTAATGTGGTTAGATTCAGTACGGTGCAGATTTCGCGCACGTGAGTATTGTCCTGATTTTGCACACGTGCATATTCTCTTTTAAAAATAGCAAACGATTTTTTGCTTTTGATTTCAGAAAATGGTAAACGATCATAGAGATTCACCTGATGAATTTTCTCGATACCTGGATCACCTTCAACAGCTCCTAGACGAAGCTAAAGGAAAGGTCAAGACTGAACGGCCGTCCAATCAAGCTAGATCATGTAAGGTTTTCTTTTATCGCGTATTCTGTAGACCTCGTTTAGTTATAACTGTGAATGCATGCACAATCTGCCACGAGGAAGCAGCTGTGAAGCCAGTGGCGTGCCGTGAATGCCTCCAGCTCGTCGGATGCGCAGCTTGCGTGGCGCGGTGGGTCACCTCATCGACAACCCCGAGTTGTCCTCTCTGCCGGGCTTCATGGTCGCGTGAACCGTCAGTCATCAACGTTACCGTTGAAAGGCGACACTAAAGGTAAATGCTTTCACCATTAAATTGATTGTGGCGCGCGTTTTTCTAAATTCCTATCTAAATTCCTATTTCTAAATTCCTATACGCGATCAGTCTTACCACGCATGTCCTGAGCGCGATGTTGCAAAGTTCACTTCGTTGTGACTGGCGGCAGGCGGACGTTGCTGCTCTCTTTGCACCCGATTGACTCTGCTAATGCGTCTTTCCGCGTTATATGATACCGATCGTTAGACAATAATTTATTGAATTTATTTCAGCATATGGCTGCCCTTGTCGCCAGACGCGCCTTCACCACAACGGGCCGTGTCAACTCATCGATTAAGGTGCAGTCTTTCATCTCTTTGTTTGTTACTTATTCCGCTTATTCTACACTTTCAGAGTGTTGTTATTCTTAGTGCCGCCCGTACTCCCATTGGTTCCTTCCGCTCGTCATTGGCTTCTGTTTCTGCTCCTGAATTGTGCAGCGTTGCCATCAAGGCTACTCTCGAGCGATCTGGTGTCCCGGCTTCTGCCGTTCAAGAAACATTTATTGGAAATGTTTGCCAAGCGAATTTGGGGCAGGCTCCGGCTCGTCAAGCATCTTTGGGAGCAGGTGAGAAAAGTTGAAGTCGTTCTGTTCACATTTTCGAATATATTAGCTTTTCGAATATATTAGCTTGTACAATGATGTCTTTCAGGTTTGGATAAGTCAACGGCCGTCACCACCATAAATAAAGTCTGTAGTTCGGGTCTGAAGTCTATCATCCTTGCTGCCCAGCAGTGTCAGCTCAACCATCAACAAGTGACTATTGGCGGTGGAATGGAAAGCATGAGCCAAGTTCCCTTCTACATTGTCCGAGGCGAAACGCAGTATGGCGGATTCAAGGCTATTGTATGATGGGCAGTGGAATTTCATGTCTTCATTAAGTCATTTGTAGGATGGTATTGTCAAGGATGGTCTCACTGATGCATATGACAAGGTGCACATGGGCGTTTGCGGCGAAAAAACCTCCAAGGAACTTGGAATTACACGTGCTGACCAGGATGCGTACGCTATTCAAAGTTACCAGCGCTCAGCTGAAGCTTGGAAGGTTCGTACTGTTCAAATACATTGCAGTATATGTTTACAATTTAGACTGGAGCTATCAGTACGGAAATTGTTCCTGTCAATGTCAAGACACGCAAGGGAATTACTGTTGTCGATAAGGACGAAGAATTCACAAAAGTCAACTTCGATAAGATGGGATCGCTGAAGACGGTTTTCCAAAGAGAGAACGGGACTATTACTGCAGGAAACGCTTCGACCTTGAATGATGGTGCCTGCGCGGTTCTTATGTCTACTGCCGACAAAGCGAAGGAACTTGGTGCTAAGCCGCTTGCGCGAATTATCACATACGGCGATGCTGCTACGGATCCCCTGGACTTTTCCCTGGCTCCCGGACTCGTTATCCCCAAAATGCTCAAGGCCGCTGGTCTGAAAATTGCTGATATCGATATGTTTGAGTTGAACGAGGCTTTCTCGGTCGTTCCCTTGGCTGCTATCAAGACGCTTGGACTGGACCCTGCAAAGGTTAACATGCACGGTGGTGCTGTCTCTCTCGGACATCCCATTGGGTAAGTGAATAGCTTGAAAATATTGTAATTAAGACCACTATTTCAGAATGTCGGGGGCCCGTATTCTTGCTCATATGGTTTGTGCTTTGAAGCCCGGACAGAAAGGATTGGCAGCTATCTGCAACGGAGGTGGCGGCGCAAGTGGAATGATCATCGAGAAACTTTAAGGCCTGTTGTTTAGCGTGTTGTGCGTGTATGGCGGTCATTGGTAGCCATATGCTGTTAAAGATAATACATTTATGCTTTTTATGATATAACTTAACGTAGATCTGTGCTGAGTCGTAGCTCGTACCCGTTTGCTGCAAACGCTCCTCATGATTCCACATTATACCGAATGTGTGGCACCTCCTCCTTGGATGCTGTTGTATCGCTTGCGGTGATTCGGGTAGATTTTGCGGAGTGCTCGTCTGTAGGGGCGCAAGAGGAAAAGCGTGATGAGGGCATTCGAAAGAGGATGAGCGCCGATGATCGCCTCTCCTATGATGAACCATCGTATGTCGATCTCCACAGAGAACATGAAGAAGACACCTGTAAATGAGTATTTGAAGTAAAAACCGATTCCAGGAGCATTTAACTGTGTTTTTGCACCCCAGTGAATGCAATGCCTGGGATCTTCAATGCGTAAATTGAATGATGATTCAAATTTGCTTAGGGTGGCTCCATTTGCTTATGTAATCTGTTTTCGATTGACTTTCAGTCAGTGGTCAGTGGAGTCAGAGACTAAAGTAGCTCGGTCTAGTCAACGGTGCACAACAACACTTTGTAAAATGTGGCTATGGCAAAGGCTCTCCACGGAAAAAGCTTGATTCTGCCTAATTTGCTTTTACTGATTGTACATGTGTTAGCCTGCCTGTCGTAGAATAACATACAACTTGAGTCGTCGACGAGTGGGGCGCCGTTCATTGAAAACAACTTACAGGCAATGTAGTAAGGTGTCGCGAGTACGAGAGGCACAAAGGCTTGCAACGTGTACGTGTATACGACACTCTTTTGCTGCTGCAACTGTCGTGGATTCAACGAACGGCCGATTTGCGCTCGAGCAGTCTTCGATTGCCGCTGGACGATGGAGAGAAGAACCAGCAAGTTGCAAATGAACGAAAATATAAAGAATGACGGAGCGAGGACGAAGAAGAAGAACTGAAAAGAGTTTTGTTAATAGTAATCTGGTCTACGTTCCGCATCAAGTGCGGTAAAGCAGTTCATTCATCCTTTCGAACACGGATCAGGACTCATAATCCAAAATGTATTCAGCGTTTGGTTAATATGATATTACGGTAGTAAATGGACGTAAATCTTATTACAACTGGCAAACACATGAACTTTTCTCAATTGGAGGACCAAGGGTACGAATGGTGATTTGCCATTACGGCAATTGCTAAAGCAAGCAATGTCCTTTCAGGGAAGGAATAACGATGGCGATCATTCCAGGACCACACAACCATAGTCCACTGGATGTCCTCACGTATCCTCATTCCCCTAGTGACTGAATTCAGAAATTAGTTAACTCTAAATTGGAATGATGGAAGAAATCAAAATTGCTCTCCCTCCCGTATAGATTAGCCGCTTGTTTGTTACATGGACTCTAAATCACCAAACATGGACGCGTTCACAACTTACAACATTGGTGTAAGGTGACATCCGGATGTATGTGAACATGAAGTCGTAAAGGATGACGTCTTGGAGGAAGAGATCGTAGAGGCCTACGGCCATCGGGATCATGAAGCAGACGGAGATCACTCCGAATAACGTATTGATGTGGAGACGGCGGTTGTGGCAGACCATGAGCCACTGATCGATAGCAAGCACCGGGAACAGGAAGTAACACACGTAGCTGCTGTTGTAGAATAGTGTGCGGAACAGGCTGCACAGGAACAAGGACATGCGAATCTGCAATTGTTTTGTTTAAACGAACTGTTATGGGCTGATGCACACTTACGTCATTGATAACCGCGAAGAGATAAACAAAGTTGAGGATGAGAAAGCCCACGAGGCCGAACAGATTCGCAAAGGTCATTCCCAGCGTGGGATACTTCACTCGTGACGTGATGAGTCCTTGCTTCAAGCCCAAATAAGCGAGAAGGATGTTCGGAGGCAGCGCCAGTAGGTACAGTATTACATAGATGACTGAGTTTGGTACATACGCCTCAAGGGCCGGTACCCCGTCATCCAGATCTGTCGCGTTCTCAACCACCTTGAAAAACGTCATGGAGCAAGCGGAGTCGGTATGTCTGAAATTAGACTGTACAATTAGAGCACTTATAATGCAACGGCGCGAAGACAGCGTTCATGAGGCTAATTTGCGTCGAACTTACTTAACGATAAGCAATTTGCGTGAAACGCGTGGAAAACAACACAATAAAAAAGGATTACACCATTCATCGTTAGGTTCTATGCGATCGCGAGAAAGAGATAGCCGCAAGGAGAAGAGCATTCCGAAGATCGGAGACATACATACAAAGAGACATCGCCTACGACGTGGAGTTGTTTTTGCGTTGAAAAATCAGTTTCGACTGCCGTGGACGGTAATTGACGGCTACTTCCGTGAAGTCATTCTCGCCGGGACTGATCCCTCCTCCTTAACTATATTTAGGCAAGCGAAGAGGCCAGTGCCAAAGGCGGTCTGTCCAAACTCGGTTTCGCGATGCTTACAATATATTTTTAGACTGCTTTGGAAATGTTTCAGAGAATTTTCTCGCTGTCTCTCATTTCGAAATGAGTCTTCGCTTTGCACCAGTGGTATCTGGATTTCTGACTCAGTAAGAAGCGATGATAAGAAAAAAGCGACAAAGCACGGAAAACAAATTTCGCGGAATCTCAATAGAAAACGGAGGAAACCTCTTTCAAAGATTCGAATTCTCAAAAGCCCTTGCAGACGAAGTATCTAAGGCTGACGTCTCTAACAATAAAAAAAATGAAAAGACACGCTTCTAGCCTCGAAATCACATTAACAGTTAATGCATAATTGCCTAAGAGAGGGGAGGAGTTCAGGAGCACCGTGATCCTAGAGCAAACACACGTCAGCAACGAATCCTGTACTTACCAGTTTCCTATTGACTACCGGAACCCCTTAAACTATATCGGCAGTCTCGCGGGGTTGATTAGGGTTGCGCGTAAATGTTATTATCACACTCATTGAGGTTACCATTTGAATGGAGTGTGCTCATGCACGCAAATCCCATTTTGCTCCCGCCCTAAGTGATGTGTCGTACCCAGCGGAGATCCGCTCAAATTATAAAGTTGAGATCGGCCGGAAGATAAGCGTAAGTTCTGAACGCTTAGTATCCGATCAAAGAGCAGGACGCGCACTTGGAAAAGACAAATCGGTGCTGCTATGACCACGAAGAGCATCGCAAGACTCTGTGGCGTCAGCAAGAAGAAGACTGACCAACCTTGCGTGCTTGTCTTTCGTGCGAATGAGGTTGAAAAAGTTGTATACAAGATACGTAAGTATGTATATGTAGACGTCTCTGCGTAGACTAATTATCGTTACCAGTAATTCTAAGAATGAAACCTTGACAATAACATGGTAATAACAACCGGATCGTAGTTTTTAGTCATCTCGGCGTCTATTTTCTCCGCGATCGGGGAGTATAAAGTTACACGATGTCATTGAATATGGAAAGAGTACAACCGCTACCGTATGCTCCGAAGTGCAGATCTCCAAAGAAAACGGAAAGGACAGGCTCTTCGCTGGTTACAACGCGTCTGGTTGTATTCGTATCAATTAGCGTGGGGTTTTTCACTTTTAAAAGCATGCTGGGACAAATTCAATTTCCTGTGAGTGAACTACAGCCACTTGTCCTAAACAGCGCCTCGAGGAAAACACAGACACACAGATAAACATTGAAATTTTGGGCGCCAAATCTGTTCTAGAAGTGGTGCAGCGCCTCCGAAGAGTACGATGGAACGTCGCGCACTTCAGTCCGACAAGTCACGCGAAAATAATACTGCAGCAGCCAAAAACGGTGACCTCGCTGCCGGAATCTTAGAAAATGTCTGCCGGGACATTCCATTCTCTCTGATTTTCTGCAGTCGGCCGTTCTCCAAAAGCTTTTAGATATATTGCGCCAACTGAAACGGCCTAGACAAAATTTAAGTGGCCGTAATGGGCATTAAGGGAAGCAGAAGTGATGATAACGCAAATCTGCACTTGGCGGACACCTTTTTGAAAGGACTATGATTGACTTGCCCGTTTCGACAATTTATATAACAAAGCGGCCATTGTTGAGTTTTAGAAACTTAATTATATACGACGAGTAGAGGTCTCTGAGGCTAACCGTTTGAAGATTAACCGATAAAGTGGGCAGCCGCCGACGCGTCTCCCACCGAGCACCAAAGGAAACTCATTTACAATCTGCCGGACTTCGGCGGACCGCCCTACTTCGCCTTAAAATCCCGAAAAATGAACGATGAGTTGAATCGCCATTGGTCTTTCGGCTGTTTACCTACACGCCGAGGCTTCGTTTCTCATTAGCACTGATTGATGCTGTGGATTTGCAGGGGGATAATAAATTTTGGCCCGAAAGAGAATGACAGTAACAAAAACAGTGTCGGGTCCGCCTGCGCACCACCGAGGTCACGCAGTCTTTAAATAAATTAGAGAGCAAAAAATAGACGGCGGAAGAAAGGGGCCAAAGCAATGACTCCTGCTGGGGTTCGGAGTTCGGGGCAGCACACTCAGCGATCGGGGATTATGCGAAAGGCATGCGCACGACTCGTTGACTTGACTTATGGGAGGGGACAATAGAGTCCGCTCTACTACGCTGGAGCAAGAGATGCGCAACCACCGTAACCGACGTTCCTTCTCAAAACAACCGGCTGTTGAAGCGTTCGACGTCATCTTATGTAGCTCATCGCATTAGAGAAATCACAGAGCGGTCCCGGAAATAACAGAGCACAACGAACTCATCACTCATCGACAAAAGCGATGAGGTAGACAAAGAGGCTTTGGAGATCGTCGAGGGCGCTTCGAATATGCAAATTGAAAGGCGCTTGCACGATTCTCCAATCGAATGATCACGCAAGCGTGCAAGTCTTCCTCAAATTAGTCAAACAACGTCTTTGTAGCGCTTTGCTTGAAGGACGACGTAAGATGACGAGTCGGAGAGGGGCCCAGAAGTACGACGGGGCGTTGAACTATGGGTGACAGATCCACTAAATAACAAGAATCATGCAACGGGCGAAGAAACTTGCGATTATGACTCTCGGGGGCCATAAGTGCACCGGAAAGCAACGCACACGCAGAAGCGGCGAAAAAGCAGAGGAAGCGGGCGGGGGAGCGAATCCATGATCAAACGAAACGCCCATTAAAACGGTCGTAGTTCCGGCGGACGACCAGGTGGCCCGACGGCACGGTGAAATTCGGCGAAGCCGTGGCTTCTTTAATTATTCATTGACGGTATCAATCTGGCATAGCACTTGCATTGACGGACGTTTCCCGTTCCACAAGTAGCGATTGTTTGGCCTTCGGCAATCGGACGCAAACCGTGCGGGAACATCGTTCGAGGCCCAGGCGTTCCCATGGCAAAATTATATGCACCTTTGAGGGGGCTCCGCGCAAATGGCTGCTAATCAAGGAATGCTCAAAATGTAGGTGGGAAAACAGGCTTGTTTGCGCACGGTGTAATTACGTTCATCTCTTCAACTCTTCCGGCACGAAACGTGGGTGATATACGGTCAAACAGCACGAACGTTAGCAACGCATATGTTTGGATTCTTCATGAAATTTTAATGGATTAAATTTTACGTTGTTCGGTAGCACGGGAGCAGCTGCGATCGGATTCTAAAAAAATGCCTATCAGAGATTCGATGACGATGTTGTAAGGGTGGTCCACTACAGTACCCATCAAACGGCCACGGGCTGCATTGGCAATAGAGCGGCGTAAGATCGCCGGCGAATGAAAGGAATCCCTCTTCGATCGCTTGTTTATGCGTTTTGTTCTCTTTGCACGCTCTCCACATTTATAAGTAATTGGCAACCTTCAAGCGGCCGACAACAATGGCTATCGTTCAACTGAGCAAAGCAGACTCCCTCAAGGCCAATGAAGCGAGTAGATTGCCTGTGCCAGAATGGGTTCCATCTTCCGGCCAATCCCTCTAAAGGACTGTACCGCGCGTGGCCATGGTCGATGAGTACCGGAAACGGGCGATTATTACAACCACTCCCTGTGGAGCGACAAACGAGGCAGAGAGCGCTGATCACATCTCAATTATGACCAATAATCTCGAATTTGGCCCCTCGTCCCAAGGGAGTAAGTGAAGATCATTCTCTGTCTGTCAGTTCGGCCCCTCGACGCCACAAATCTTTAAGGCAAATCAGTTCAAGTGTTGCGATAACAAAAACATGTTCCGTCTGGGAATTGCGGAAAAACCGTAAAGCGTTCTTCACTAGTTTATCAAATTCAGACTCCAAATGGGCACGGAGTGAAACGGACTCTGATTGGCGCTATAAATTTCTAAGTGACAGATTCGGCGCAACTCAGAAGCGGCGTGTCGGCTAACAGCCAACTTTGGCGTGGAAACCGAGAAGTGGGCAATTCTGAATAATAGATGGATTCGCCAAGGCGACCGCTCAACCATAACCGAATAAGGCCACAAGGTGGCTTAGCAAAGCTGAAAATAGGGGAGACTGCGTCAAAGACGACGGAAGACAAACCGCATTGTTTACCGCTTTAAGGCCACGAATCCGGAGTTTAGGCAACATACAGACAATGGGTGGGCAAAGGGGACGTTTAATAATTAAACGTATTGCGACGCACTTTGAACGCCCTGAGCACTTTTATGAATGACCGATGCAATCGAGTTGATTTGAGCCATTTTTTCAAGCGCGGGCCGATCTCAGACGGCGCGGAGACAATCGACGTAAGCGGGTGACCGATGCGCTAACACATTTACCATTCAGACTTTTTCCGACTACGTCCGCTAAATGTCTCGCATCTGCTTCTAAAGTGGCACTTCGGCGAATCGGCGCCAACGTGGTTAGCCGAGAATAAACAAACACAACTTTTTCGCCCGTCTTCGTCTATCTCTATCTTGAGTTCTACGTGTAGTCTGAAGAAATCGGTCCAGAAACGCGGGCTCGGCGGGGGCGAAAAGCACGTTTCTAATTTAAATCAACGCTCAGATCGGGCCAGATTGTCCAAGTGACTCCCGCTTGGCGTTCGCCAACGTCCTCTCTCCTCTTCGTCCACAATTATAAATTTTTCACTACATTCCATGGTACTCTTCAGTGCGCACGCGCGTTCGCCTAAAGTTCGACAAATGGTCCGATGCTTAGCGACCACTCAGCGCCGAAGCTGCTCGAAACTAAGCAGGAATCGCGCAAGCGGAGCACATTCACGAGTAATCACCTCGGCGCGCGCTAACTGTTACGCACGTTAGCGTGTCGCCGGCCCGTGGGCGCACGTGAGACTACGGTCGTCGAGAACGGTAAGGGTCGTTAGGAGGGCCATAAAAGGAAATTGGTTCTCGGATATCGCCGCTTAAGATTAGGAGCTATAAGGAAAACAAGCGCAAGTTCGTATTAGTTCATGGAAACGCGGGGACAAACGGAATTTGCTCACGTGAATTAATAATGAATTGGTGTCGTCTACATGAATAGGCAACGCCTAGTTTATGTCTGAAGAAGACAATTTCCGGCCACTGCCGACTTCCTTCACAGTCCGTTTCATCAGGACAACAAAAAGTTATGAGGGGGAAGGGAATTAAAGGCGCAGGATGCTGGAGGAGAAGAAGGCGTCTATAAATGCGTAACTTCCATGCAGAAATAGCAAGAAGACCCAAACAACCAAGAAGTCATCAAGGATCTTTGATAAATGTATGCATTTCCATACCATCGTCCTGAACTCATTAAACGCGGAATAATAGAGTGGAACGGCTCAAGAGCTTGTGAGCGGAAGCAGGACACGATTGGGCCGGAAGGGAGATGTGCGCTACCAATCCGATTTATCCGGGATTCATTCCATTTCACTGCCTTTACGTGTTCGGAAGAAGGAGGAGAAGCGGCAAACCGCGTGAAAATCGGCATTTACGGCGGAGAAGCGTCCCGGCTAACAACTTAGCAACTCCGGGCACGGTGCAGAGTCGCCGTTATCCATTAGTATCTATTAGTGCAGTGGAGTCCTGGTGCGGCACGTCACTAATTGTTACCATGCAATCGCGTTCCCGCTGAACGGATTCGCGCGACAAGGAAGAAGTCCGGCCGGGAAGAAGGCATCCACACGCCTTTTTGACATGTTCCTTCCAAAAACGAATTTCGCTGGCAGTAGCATTGTCAGCACTCATTCCAAAGTGGAAAAGAGAGAAGGAGTAGGACAGGCGTTTAACGAGGTGCGGCCTAGTCAAATATTAATGAAACGCTAAACATGTTACCGTCGCTTCACCATGTTTCTTGTTGTGGTGCCGTCCATTAGGAGCACGTTGTTTACGATCGACAAAACTTCAAAACTAATTTTCACTTTTCGCATAAATATTTTTAGCTTAGGAGGGAGACAAATAAATACATAGGCTCTATGTAGGGTATCATAGAGGGAGCGCCAACCCACTTGTTTTTTTGCAGGGAGGAACTGATTATTTCCATCCCAGGCAAACGGGACAGGAGTAGATGAGCGTAGATTCATGTTTAGTCATGTCAGTATGCAGAAAAGCCACAGTGAAAAAGTGTTTACCAAGAAGGGTTGTACTTGTTACGACATGTATTTGGAAGCACCTTAAGAACTCCTGCAAGACATAAGGAGGGACGTGCCAGAGCAGAAACGACTAAGTATAACCTTTTATTATTTGCATAAATATTTGTAGCTTGAGAAGGCTTAGTGAAAATGTACCAATAACGTCACGCCAGTGACAATGTGCAGTAAAGATTACGCTGAACTGTCTACCCAATTTCATGTTTAAAATCTTGCGAAGTTCGGCAACAAAAGGAAAGACATAACGAGGGATGTGACAGAACACATGACTAATTACGACCTTGCAGTCGAGGCGATCTACGAAGCGCCAATCTGCGTGGCGTATCAACTTCACTCTAAGATATTTAAAAAGTGGCCACATAAGTCACATGTGCTTGGCATGTGGAATAAAAAGAGCTAAAAGGGATGGGAAGCGTCTCTAATCGGTTCTTGTTGTTGCGGCTTATCGAAGTCGCTGACCGCGTGCACCGGCAGGAGAAAGGCTTTGATTCCTGGAAAAAGACGAGGACGCGAGATGAAAGTTCGCACTATTTTGCATAATTGGCGGAATTTAGCCAGTGCGCTCAATCCAAGCAGTCCGACGCCGAATTAGTGGAGAGACGTATTGGATGACGTCGTCGATTTTAATTGCTCTCAAAAGGATCGCCCCCACTACGTCTTGTTTTTCGTCTTCTGTTGTTTTATATGCCTTGAGCACATTAACCTTTACATTATGGTCTATGCGTGTCGTTTGCAAGTTTCCGTGAATTAGAGTTTGTCACAGATGTGTCGTCAACAGGTGGGAAGCGTCCGACATTAAAGTAGCCAGAACCCACAGACGTTTGGTTATGATAAGTATACTCAAAATAGGTTTGCTCGCCTCAGGAAAAACAAAAAACGAACATTTTAGTGACTCATCGCAATTCTTTAGCCTTGGCAAACTAGCTGACTCATATGTAGCGGAATGAGATGAACAGCGCATGTGCATAGATCACTCTAGAAAAACACTTCAAAGATTGCCAGAAGTTGAGTCATCCTTGAAGGTTACATTTTGATAGACGAAATCGCTTGAAGACGTCTTGGAACATAGAATTAAGTCAGATAAAGTGAAATGATCTTTCATTTTGAGTCATTGTAATTGGCGGTATAAAGGTCGCATGGACCCGAACAATCGAGAGCACGTCTTGAACTTTCTCATCGCCAAATCTTTCAGATAAACTTAAATGTTCTTTCATTTCGCACTCTTGTAAGCTCTAAGAACCCAGTGTCGACCCAGATAAAAAACCCTCTCAATTTTGCCTATATATCGGATGTCTTGTTTCGTATAATTGGACATTTGACTAATGAAATATCTATTCCACCGCTTTCGATTGTCTCCTTGAAAAGGTAAACGTTTTATGATTTCGTGGAACTTTGTCAACTAGGGGAGAATTTCTCCATGTGCGTATGTAGAAATTCACGTATAACCCAAGATTTATCACAGAACAATCTTATGGAGCCATGTATAAAATATATGAATCCGCGATATTTCTTTTCCTTAACTTGACTTCTAACGTCTTCTTTTTGTAGAAATGAAGCAAAGAGACTAAAAACAGCGATATGATCCAAAAAGGGCGGTATTTCTTTCCTTCTTTTCGCAAGTTGGCTTTGTCGGCATAAAGGTCGCCTGGACCCAAACAATTGAGAGGAGGTCTTGAACCACCTGATCGCTGGATCTTTCAACATCACTTCGCGCGAAGTGACGTTTTCAGGAGCGTTGGCAGAGAGGCAGACAGCGCTCTGAGAGAGACAACACTCATGTTTAGCGAATAAAGATGCGCCCACGCCAAACTACATAGATTCTCTGTCCCGAGAGCACAAATTAAGTCTCTACAATAGGGTTCAGAACTGGTTCCAAAATGTCTCGCGCACTATAAATGACGTGATATTAGTGTATCGGATGCATACGTGGTTCTTGTCAAAGTTTTCAACTTTTGCAATGGTGTCCAGCGCCCATGCCCTCTTCTTTACCGTTCTTCTCGTCTGTATCTCACTGAGCTTATCACAGTACTATTACGGTAGTTCATACCCCTACTACAGCTATTACAACAATGGCTACCGGTACGGAAGCGGATACGGATACTACCCATATTACCGATCTCCTTATTTTCCCGGAGGCTACCGAGGGTGAGTCGGTCATATCGGGATAGCAAAGATTGTTGTTGTTGTCACTTGCAGAGCTGCCGTCGGAGCCGTCCGCGGAGCTGTCGTTGGCGGCGTACTGGGTGCCATTGCCGGATAAGCCGAAGTAATAATTATAAATCATTATTTTTATGTGTAGCAATTGGATTTATGTGTAATGAGTGCAATAAACTCTATTACCCTTCGAATGAGTTGCGAAGCTCATTGAAGCTTAACGGTTCACCTTAAGGTCACCGTAGGGAAGGTGTAAACGTTATTTTCTAGATTCTATGGGTGAATGTTTGAAGAAGCTTGGCAAAAAAATGGTTGTTAGCTTTCCAAAATGTGTGTGCTGTGCTTTTTATCGACTCTGGAAATATTGGAGAAAAAAGACGTCTGCCGTCGGGAAAGAACAAACAAGGGAGCTCATAATGACCAAATAAATCACAAACTGCGAATGGAAGCGTTTGTAACAGAAACAGCTGTTACAACATGCTCCTTCCGTTACTAAAACGAGATGATGTCAGAGCAGTTATTTTCCTCTTATGCGCCATCAACGTTTTCACCTGTTTCTCGTTCAGTTATTGTACTGATCGAGGGAGATTCTTAAAAAACGTACGTCTCGACTGTTTTGTAACATATTCCTAGAATGAGCAGAGCGCACCTTCGCAGACAGGGACCCATATTGGCCACCTTCCTTGGTAGGGGGAGAGTGGCCAAGAAGACATATATGGGCCCCCTTTCCTTGGTAGGAGAAGGGTGGAAATAAAAATTTTTCCGATTCCGAAACCCGAAAATATGATATCCAAACATCCATTCCTCGGATATCCGGTTAAGGAATTGAACATGATCAAGCCGTTTAAGAATGCGGCAGAGAACGTAAACCTTGTGCTTCGAGGCCATTGCTGGTTTCTTTGAAAATTCATTTTTCATCGCTATCAGGTTTGAGCTTAAGTGACCCGAACTTACTAAACATTGTCCATTGTGACTAATTGTAAGTGCACCGAGACCTATTAAACCCACCCACTCCCAAAAAATTGCTAAATTAGCTCATTCGCGAACATTTCTATTTAGTAGTGTTTGTTACTCTGCTGCCAGCCTGTTGACTATTAGTCGGTCAGTTTATTCCGTCTACGACCTGCTTTAGTTTAGTTCAACGTGGGTTTGTGACCGCGCGTAAGCACGGTCCGTGACTTATCTCTGAAATTAACTCGCTGCCGTTACGCCTATCCCTAAAACAAGACGTATTGTGAACACTCATGTATGCTCATGTAGCTGGAGCACAACAACGGCAGATCTGAGTCCTAACAGGCACACAATGCTATTTCGTAATTAACATTATTAGCATTTATTTATAAGACACATCAACGTAACCAAGCAGTCCCGCTACTCGCTGCATGTGCTACGGCCCGCGGTAAGCCTCCTCGCAATATATTCGCCCCGTTTGAGTGTTGTGTCCCCAACCCCTCTGTAACCAATGAGGTTGTGTATTGGGATGCTGGGCCACATTCACGTTACGGGAAACCCTGAGTTCTCTTATCCTGATCGGCACTCGGCAGTCGGATGCCCTGGACATCCTGAAAATAAGAGTAGGGCGGATACTATGTTAGCTTTAAAAATGAACTTACCACGGAGAGCAGACCTGGGGGACCGTCACCAACCTCACCGTCAAGGGACCCCCCCCCCCCTCCGAATCGGCCGGAGGGCGAAAAATTTATTTTGGAAATAGCGTGTTTTAAGGCATTTCTAAAGCGTTCTGTAATAAAATGTGTTCATATGTGTCGATTTCCACACTCTAGAGCAGGCATTAAGAGAAAGACTTTTATTGAGTCACTCCCAATGATCCCGTAGTGAAGATACAGGTGGCATGTTAAATTGGGGGGGAACGTTGTGCAAGGGACCTTCGGCGTGAAGAAAGTTTACGCGAGCGCGTACTGCTTGCACAATCATGGAAAGTAAACTGCCAGGTTGCGGCCATGGTAGTTCGAAAACGACGTTCGTGACGCCTCTGGAAAGTCGAAGGAGATTCACAAAGTCACTGTAATTGTCTTCAGTGATTACACGACTGTGGTCCGCCCAATCTTGGATATCCTCTCGTCGAGGAGTCAGATTGCTGACATTAAGCCATCCAATATGGACGAAGCGTATGTTCTTCAGGTCGTTAATGGATTTGGCGACGTGGCCAAATCCATCAACGCTGACGACGAACCAGCCGTGCAAGCGTCCGACTTCGTCCACGACGATCTCCATTTCAGCGTATGTCACGTTCTCATACACACTTCTTGCACGACGTCCCCAAATGCCGTTCAATTGCGTAAACGGCAACGGCACGTATGAGTGGGTGCAGTCGAGTACGGCGTCAATAAAAGAAACAGAGACGAATTCCATTTCGACGGGGAGAGGTGACCGACGCGGAGAGGTGCTCTGAAGGCCGTGAGCTTAGCGAAACTGTACACGAAAGAAGAATCTGAGAGCGATAGAAGTGATCATAGAAGCGATACCGAAATGGGGCACCGAAATGGGTGGCGTTCAGGGGACTCTATTGTTAAACAAATTTGGTCGAATCGAGTCGTTCTCGGGTTTTTCGGATTCTACACCTTCTGTTGAACACGGGTGACCCCCTTATACCCCCTACATGGGTCGCGGTGAGGGTAGGTGACGCCCTGAAACTTTCTATGGGGTACCGAGGACCGCCAGAATGGGTTGCGTTCCTCCGCAGGTTTTGTTAAACGGATTCGTCGGAGAGGCAGTATAATGTTGCATTGCAACATTTGTCACAAGATTTGTCGTCCTTCGCGACGTTCTATGTATGGTGTTCTTTTTTCGATAAAGGTAAGAGAGCAAACGTTGACTAAAAGGTATGTTGTAGGTATGTTGCACTACACTAGGGTAAGAATCTAGCTGTTCTTCATAAGGACAGATTAGATGATTGGATTATAGAGAGAATTCTTGTTTTTTTCGGTGGATGACAATTCCTGTCGTTAGGGATGGGAGAAAGGTTCTATCTTGTCATGATATTGTAAACGTGTTTAGCAACTTTAGTCTCTATCAGAGCGTCAATTTGGTCTTGGGAAAGCTCAGTAATGCTCTTAAAGGATCCAGAGTCCTTTCGACATTTTACCGGTAAATGTGTCAGCGCTGTCATTGATGGGCATGACTACTGGCATTTGATACAAAAGAAAAGTGAACTCACCGTTGTGCTGTTCGTTTCCTTAGGTGACGTTATTGCGCACAGCCAATTTGGTGCCGGATCTATCCCAGAGACTGATAGTATATAAATATTACAGTAGGTAGCAGGATGGAGAAGTGGGACGTCACACAAGAAGAAGCGGTTGACAGTAGGTGCTGACACCATTGTAAATGCGTTCATGATTCTGTTGCCATAAGTGTAAGTCAGTGGCTTCTGCCGGTGACCGGAACCGACCTCCTCGAGCGGCGTCCGCCTCGCTTCTGATCTTCTTTTCGGTAGACTACAAGAAGCAGTCCAGAAGAAGGAGAATCCTTTGTAGTCTTTCTCGGCTAAGTTAGCAGCTTCTGTCATCTTCTGAGGGCATTTGCTATTACTGTGACAGCTGGTACGTTCTCTGGAAATGCTGTTGTAAAAATGTTTCGCATTTATACTTACGAAAAACTAATTCGCTTGAACCGTTGCTCCATAAAGTGGGCCTGCTGGGCGTAAGTAACGCGCATATTTCGATCTCTTTCACTTTCTACTTTTTTGTAGCCGTTTTACCATACTTCCACTGCAGGTGATGTGCTACTTCTTCCTATGTTTTTTCTGTTCCATTCTTCAGGAGATTTTTTGCAGAAGATAAGAACCGCTGAGTCGCATTGCTTACACCTTTGTCCCACCGTTTTTCCTGAAACATTGAAAAGCATTTGCACTTTTCCTACCGTTCATTCCTATCGAAAATGAGGGTAGGGCGGCAGATACTATGTTAACTTTAAAAATTTACCTTGCAAAGAATGAACGCGAGCGCACACATGAAACTGTTTGTCCAGAAAATTAAAACCACACCCAAAAATACCACCCTGAGCTTTTTAACATGGCACGCTAAATGTGCTTCTAAAAAATTCATTTGTGCACTAGCGGGCTGCGCGCCTTAACCACGTTTAAGGCAAGAGTCCGCCATGTATAGCAACGAGTAGAAAATTGTTCAAAAAAATGTTGAATAAAGAGTGCAGTTGAAAAAATTGCAGATGAAAAAGTCTATCAAAGTAAAGGCTCGTTTATAAGCACGAGCAACGGCGACGGTGATCGGTTGTGAAACACGCGTCGTGTTTATAACTGATCGCTGTCGCCGTCGCTCGTAGTTATAAACGTTACTTAAGACATTATGATCTGTGTACGGTAGGACAGTTAAGCAGTTAGATTCTGGGAAGAGCACAGTAGCAAGCCTTTGTGAAGCATAAGGAAAAGAATAGCGAATTGCGGTCGATCTCCGTCTATACCATCTCTCTAAGCCTTCTGAATCCTCTTGCCAGAAGGCATTTCTTACAGAAATCCAGCCTTTATTTTCTCAAACTGTCTTTTTCTCAAAGTGTCCGGAAATCCTGGAATGACCACTATGGAGACAACAAATGCGCATTTACACTTAAAAAAAGTAAATTTTTTTTATATTTGTAATTATATTTGCACCAAGCCAGTAATACTGTGGCAGAAAATTAGCGGAATTTTCCGTACTAATACTTTTTAGTGTCTCTTGAATGAAAAATCGTGCCTTAGCAGGTTGTTGCAAATTAAATTCTACGTCAAATAAGCCCAACATACCGAAAGCTACCGATGCTACGACTAAAAATCTAATTTAAAAGTTCGCGAGTGAGCTAATTTTCCGAATTTTGTGAGGGCGTGCAGTATTACTGGGTGGATGGTGCAGGAAATGTTGTCTTTAACGGCGATATGGACGCAAATCTTCTAAATCAGTAATGCTCTTAAAGGATGCAGTCTTTTCGACATTTTGTCGATAAATGTGTCAGCGCTATGGGATTTTTGATAGGCATGACTACTGGCGTTGATACAAAATAAAAGTGAACTCACCGTTTCCTTAGATAATACAAGGTTTTATGAGATTTTGTGCCAGGGTCTACCCAAGAGTGGATGGAATACAAGAGAGATAGTACAATAGGAATCAAAATGGAGATTGTGTGCGTCGGCCTCGCACAAGTGCCAGGCCGACGCACTCTGAACTGTGTTTTATGGCAACCTCTTCGCTAATTTGTTACAGTACACTCGAGTGCTGGGTGAAATCGGAGCGTGGCCGGAACCTGAGTGCAATGACGGTGAGGAAAGCCGAGGAAACTGTTGATTTCTCGGCGTACTTTTACTGCTTCTGGACGTGTTTGGTCGAAGATCATAGAGCAAATCGTTCTGAACTATTTCCGCCCAAGATGGTCAGAATTCATGGGAATTGAACAGAGATTAATCCGATGGACTCATCAAGGTCCGACATAGCAAAGCTTGGTTGCTCTGATATTTTGCATGTCCCATTTTTGAAAAAGCTCGTTTCATTTCGAAGTTTAGTCATAAAATGTAATGAAAGGCCTAATATGGGACATTATACAGTTATGCCAGAGGGCACTCATTTAGTGTTCTTCAATATCGATATAGTGTCCTCAAATTTGTACAATAAAGTTGACGACCATCAAGGAGGACCTCTTTCGCATGACAATGCAATTCTACGCCATTTCCTCACTAAATACCAACCCTATGTAGAAACACCATGGCTCTTCGACACGTGCATATGGTCCCAGCACGGAATTCCTGGTGTTGGCAGAATGCCAAGAATGCGTGTTTAGTTAACTATGAATTCGATGTGACCCTCCTTCATGATTTTGTCACTTTCCAGTCTTTTTTTAGTTCTATTTACTCCTAGAACAACGGGAATCTTCTATGGTTCCTCTTTTGCTCATTTTGGAGAAGTTAGGTGTCTTCTCGTTTTATTAATCGTCATTCGCTGCCCTTCTGAAAATACATCACCATATAATTTCATGAGTTTGTTCGTTATAGACCCAAGAACACTTGGGTTCTGCCGAGCTAGAACGACACAGCAACCTGTATGTCTCCTAGACAGTGCCAGGTCATCTACGGGAGCCCTTTAAGGTTCAGGTTCTTGTCGCGCATTGAAGATAGGCAAGTAGGCATCAATTGGTGTAAAATGTAACTGCATTAACAAGTAATAGGAGAGGCATTCGCAAAGCAGCCAGAATACACGAAACCGTAGTATTATAGACCCGTAACTGCTCTAGAATTTCCCGGGTCGACTGATTTATCATCATTAAACAAGGCAAAAAGAGCAAAATTGTCAAAATGACGTTTTAGTTCCAGAATCCTGCAAATTTCCAAGTTTGCGTCAATCCTCCCCTGCTTATAGCACTTTCCTTGCATTTCAACTGCTCTTGCTCATTCAGAGAAGACGAGCAATGCTTCTGTGATGAATGTTACAATGAGGTGGCAAAGCCAGACCAGCAGCATCGCTGTGGTTTTGGCCGGCGTCGCCAGGCTTAACGCTATATATGATTGTGCTGACAAGCACAAACGCCGTGAACGTGACTCTGACCGGTGTGATCACTGCCAGCACAATTGTCGTGAAAGCGATTGTGATTCTAGGAAGCAGTATGCTTCTCTCCAACACTGTTGCGTATTGCTGTGTCGTGTTTATGGATCGTTCGTGCTCCAGATCTTCTATAACTCGGCAGCGCTACACGGGTCAAATTCTTATAGGCGTGTGTCCTTAACATACTTTCCTACCTTTTTTCTTATTGAAATCGTCACTTTCCGCGTTGCAGCCTTGATCCGTGATCTTCTTTACGCGCAACTAAACTGGGGGTTGAAGCCATGAATTTGCTACTTGTCATTCAATAGATCTTATGTATCTTAATTTCCAGCCACTCATCCGGGACACATGGACAACCTTAATTTTCAAGGTAAATACCATAAGATATGGCTACAGTACGATTTCTTTTGGGATAGTCCTACCAGAGAGAAAACACAGCAAGCAACAGTATACAGGGTCGCTTTTTAGATTTCACCGTTAATGTGTCGCCCCCTGTGAACTCGTCAAATGATCAACGACCTGCTGGTTGGACCGTCGACAGCGACCAGCTGATCACAGGCTCGACAGGAACGGAGAGTTCAACACCGAAGAAGAACTTCTTCTCTCTGGACTACTATCAACAGTTCTTCGATGTGGACGCCGAAGATGTTCAATCCCGTCTTTTGAACAGTATGATTCCGCGCTTCCGTTCCAACTTTATTACCGACTACGTGCAGCCCATTCCTGACTTATATGGTCTGTCTTCTATTAAGGCTTGAATATGACACTTTTGTTTAGGACCTTTCTGGGTTTCTGTGACCCTTATCTTCACTACTGGAATTTTTGGCAACCTTGCCAAGTACATTCAGTCGTCTGGAGCGTCTGGTCAGACCTTTGAGAATGATTTTGGATTAGTCACCGGAGCCTCCACTCTTATTGCTCTTTATGTGATTGTGGTGCCGTTTATTCTCTACAACGTCATCTGGTATCGACAGGCAACAATTCAATACTCCTATCTCGAATTGTTGTGTGCCTACGGATACAGTTTAACGGTGTTCGTTCCTGTTTCGGTAAGTGATCTTGTTCAATGCCGTTGCATTCAATGGTCTTTAGATCCTGTGGGTCATCCATTGGGAATGGTTCAGATGGTCGTTGATTGCTGTGTCCGTGTTCCTCAGTGGAGCTGTGTTGGTCGGAAGCATCTGGCCTTCCATGAAGAACGACCCAAATCGACTCATCGCATTTGGAACTATCGGCTCCATTCTCTTCTTGCACACGATTCTGGCCGTTGGATTTAAGGTAGCACTTTGATAGTAGTTCAACTTAAATAGTATCGTGTTTGTTAGGAGTATTACTTCGATGCTGTGCATCTTCCGTCAAGTGGTGCTGTCGCTAAACCCGACATTCCTTCTGGATCTCTACCGGCTGCTGCCCTTGACAATGTGGCACCAAAGGATATCCAACCGCAGCAACCTGTCGTACCTAACGAGACTCAGCAGAAGAAGGAGGACAACCCCGAAAAGAAGGAGGAGAAGCCTAAAGAGAAGAAGGAAAAACGCGAATCACTGCACAACGAAACGCAGTCACATACTAATGAAGCTCCTGATGTGTCAAAGGAGCAGAAGAAGCCGGAGTCACCGATCTCTAGTTCGTAAACGAATGGGGAAACTCAGAAATCATATTATAATTTTATGTAAGAAGCCTGGGTTTCTTGTGTAATTATTTATTTGGTATTCAAATATTGGGGTAATATTTGTTGTCGCAGATTTGGCTCTCTGTGATAAAGTCTTTCCTACAGTATCCATGACTGACATAATGCAATTAATAGAAATTCCCGTGGTTTGGACGGGCGCTGGAGAAACTAAACAAAAAAGTTTTATCAGAGGTGATTCTTTAACGTTGAAAGGTAAAATCGATTTGCTGAGGCGCCACTCGCACAATTCTTGATATGAATTTGCCTATCCCGAACTGATTCTGGCCGGTTCGTTCCCAAAAGTTTTGTTGGCCAAATCAGGGTTGAACCAGGGTTCTGTGACACAGTAATCGGTTTTGCGATTTCGAGTTTTTAATTCGCTGCAAAATCAGCTGCGAATTTCAACTAATTCGGGTAACAGAATACTAAAAAGTCAATTCAACCCTTAGAATTACATTAAAGTTCCTTTGAGTAAGTTACTTATTTGCAGTGTTCTGCACAGCTCAAAAGTGTAATGAAAATGTGGATAAGACAAACATGTAAAAAAGCATATGCAATGAAGCGTGTCTATGTGGTAAAATGTACTGATCTCGAAATCATGCTGTTTTCAGTATACGCAGCTGGATTACAGCCCCGATTCTATTTTTTTATAAGTTCAGATATCCTTCAAACAAACCTTCTCTATTTTGATTAGTTGTCTGATCTTATGCTTCTTCATGGACTCGCAGGTGTTGCTCCTCAATCATTGGGACAGATGGTGCAATTAATATACTTTAGGGGCATTTCGTGGGTAATTTCGGAGCCAGCTGATAGCAGCACTCGTGTAATTATTTTTTTTCCTCACTTTTTTGCGTTTTGAATCTGTTCGTGTTTCAGTGGTAACATAAACTTCAATGTTACTTTTTTAGATTTTGTCTGTGGAATGAGTGCGAAACTAGGCACTTTAGTCTCTCTTAAAACCGTTTTATACATAGTCCGTCGCAGTTTTAATTAATCGCAACTTGACCTCATTAGTGTGTTTTGAATGAAACCGCCAGCAAAGCCATGTCCTCGTACCCGATTACAATAAGAGCAAATGAAGTGTCACAAATCCGCCATCATGGGTTCACGACGCGATCTATTTCGGCGTCTCGCTGTGTTTATCTGCAACTAACGTCTTCCTGGTAGGATTTCTAAAAAAACTGAAAGCGTGCTGTTTGCTGCGCAATCAGAATCTACTTCTTCTACAGAACAGTATGACCCTTAATGAGCTTTTTCCGGAAGAGTAGAGGAGCGCTAAAGAGCGTAGGATACATTTATTCGTCGCACATAACGTTGGAGTCAATAACTGAGTGTCACAGCACCTGCGTAGTCGACGCTGCTTTAGCGGTCTTCAACTTACTCCCTTTGAGCAGATATTAGACGGCGAGAGATTTGTTGTTGAGGTAATTGTTCGCACTCTGCCACTCCGCTTCTTTCCTTTTTCTCACGCAACTTAGGACCACCCATAGGACCCGGCAGCGCCTGTTTTGAACTCGCCGAGTACCTTAATTACACGTTGGCAACCCTAAGTACGGGATACAGGTGTTTCAACTGGCATCTAACTGCTCTGACTGCTCGTTTCAATTGAGTCTCTTTATTTATTAGTACCTTGGCGACACCTATTTGTCCGTTGTGGCTTCGGCATGACGTTCGTGAGACCTACGACCCATTGAAAGATATTCCCATGATAAGTCTGCAGCGTGTTTTTAAGGTCGCCCATTGTGTTAATCAATATGAGTTAACAATAATGATGGAGGAAGGAGGTAACCCCCTTGTGTAGTTACCCTTTACTAAAGTCATCGTGTCTCGCCGGTCTCATCAATAGGCCTAATTTTCATTCAGATAAAGAGCATAGCCGGAGGCGTCGCTTTATCTCTCCATGAAGCTGCTGGACGAGACACGGACAGTAGCTGCTCAATAGTATTAAATAACGCCGCTGCTGAAGAGTGCTCAAAGCTTACCTGCCGTGAGAGGAGCCGTAATCCGTCAATTCTCGCTCGCGGTGCCCTCACACGCATTCATCCTTATGAACTTCGTGATGGGACTTCGCGCTCTGCTCTGCGGAGGCGATTCTGCCCGAGTGACTTCCACCAATAGCCGTCTTCAAAAGTTTAACTCGCCCTCAGATATGGCTGACGCGCAGTTCGACTCAAAGGAGATGGTGAAGCGCAGCGCAGCCATCGACACGCAGATCGAGCGTGACCGGATCGCCAACAAGAAGATTTTAAAGATTCTTCTCCTAGGTAAGCCAGTGGTCGCTATTCTCCGAACTTCTTTTACAAATAGGTGGTCCCGAGTCGGGGAAGAGTACGATTTGCAAGCAGATGCGTATTCTTCACATGAACGGCTTCTCCGAAATGGATATGATCAACTACCGATACTTGGTCTACAGCAACGTAGTCCAGGCGATTAGCCAAATGCTCGATGGCGCACTGCTCTTGGGGATCCCAATTTCCAAGGAGATATATGTGAGTTTCGCTTATTTTCTTATAAATGGGTCTAGTGGTGTAAAACTGTATTTATTTGGATGAAAATGTTTGACATTTTGTACGTCGACGTATCCCATGACCAGAGATATTGACGTCCAATAATGAGCGCATAAAATATCATTTCCTGTGTAATTATCAGTGAGTCGTGAACGTAATTTGAATGTCGGCGTCACCAACAGACCTTTGCTCGATGAAGAATCAATCACTTCTTAGAATGAGGATACGTTTTCACACTTAAACATCTCTCACTTCAGAAAATTGGAGACGATGAAAACAGTGTACTTTTCCCTTGATGAGTGTTCGATCAGTGCTCCTTACCATTTGTGGATAAACGGCATATGTCAATTTTACCCCCGAGATTAGAAAGATATGGAGAATAACAACTTACCGTTAAAAACATAACAACACTGACAGGGCAACAGTTCTGTAACATTTTTTAATTCTTATAACATTTTTAATACCCTCCGTTAAGGAAACATTTATTTGGCCTATCAGAAAAATGAAGCTTCACAGACACCCACAGATTGTATTTTAAAAGAATTTGTTTACTTGTGTGTTTACTGAACCTAAATCTTAAAATTAAGCACGCCTCAGGACTGCTGCAGAAAGCCACAAGTTTTCATTGTGTGTGGAGTACTCTTAAGGATTACTGCTAATTAAATCAGCTCATGGAGAGCTGACCAAGTTGACCTTACCCCATTAGCATTACCCTTCAAGCCTGGATCACCTCGATTGTATTGTCTCTTCTAGTTATATTACTCCGCTGCATTGTGGACTGTTTCAAGTACACGTTTATCACTTGTTCGCAATTTTGACAATGAGTGAGGGCCAAATTTACATATGTTGTAAATCTCTGAAAAACTAAGCAGACTAGAAAGAACATATTCGATATATTCATGTGTTGTAAAACTTTTGGCGAACAGTGTAGATATTAATGCTCTGGGACCATGATATATGTCAATAGCAAATGGTGCTTCATCATGATATGTTATAATTATCCTTCAGCAAGACGTGGAATGGTTTCGACACTATCAGAGGGTAACACATCCCTCTGAAATCGAACTGACCGCCGAACTGGCCGAATCAATCCGTAACATCTACAGGTCCGACTTTGCACAAACGCTGCAAGTCCGGCAGCATGAGTTCGTACTGCTAGACTCAGCTATATAGTGAGTGCGGCTACCGAATAATATACTAATTGCTAATTTCTTTTCAGTTTTCTAGATCAAATTGACAGGATAAGCCACCCCGAGTACAAGCCTACGACGCAAGATGTACTTAGATCACGGGTCCCCACCACGGGGATCCACGAGATCGAGTTCAACTACAAAGAAGTCATTCTGAGGTAAGTAGATAAGGATTAATGTTGGCCGACTAGATTAGGCCCATTTCATTACGACCTTTTATTTTGCGTCGCCCTCACCGTAAGGGACACCGCCATTGATGAGGATACGACTGTTTTTGTGACATCTAAAAGTGTATAGGCTGAAAAACAGGAGCCTACACTCTGTTTCGTACTTCTTCTTCGCGTGCTTTTTCTTTTTCTTTCGTACAACTCTTTTTTTTCGAGGTTGCCTTAACCTCATTGTTGGATAAGTCTATTCTTGGCGTTCTCGTTATAGTTCACGCTCGTCACATGTCGAGCAAAACATAACGCTTCGCATGGTTTTCATTACCGTTCTTTTCAGAATGGTGGATGTCGGAGGACAACGTTCTGAACAACGAAAGTGGATTCACTGCTTCGACAACGTCAATGGAGTACTATTTGTGACGGAAGTTTCCGGATATAACCAGACGATTAATGACGGAGAAAAGACAATGGTTCGTCCAATCATTGCGTAGATGCACGTGTCTCCCTTTAGAATCGCATGAAGTACAGTATCCAGCTGTTCAAAAGTATAGTCAACAACCGTTGTTTTGGTAAGAAAACGGCGATGATTCTCTTCATGAACAAAATCGACGTCTTCAAGCAGCGGTTGCCATTGTTCCCACTGACCGCGTGCTTCAAAACATACAAAGGTTTGTTGTTTTGAATCCAATCAGCCACAAGGCCACCGCCTTTCTTAATGTATCCATGTACAGGGCGACAAAAGAGTCAGAAGTTCTCAGAAACGTGAAAACAATTCTGTGCCTTAAACGAAAACATCTCGAGACAAACAAGTTAACAGACTGGTTTCAGGAGAGAACGAGTACGAGCCGTGCGCCAAGTACATTAGTGACCGATTCCGGCACGTCATCTCGCACGAGATAACCAAAGATCGACCCATATACACTCACTTCACAAACGCCACCGACACGGAGAATATCGACCGAGTGTTTGAAAGCTGCATTGACGTCGTGTTCAAGATTAGCATGGAGAAAGTTGGCTTTATGTGATTTCATTTGCAATGTCCGGACTCATCACGAACCTTCCAACACGAACTCTCTTTGCACACATTCCTCAACTAATTCATTAATTACACTTTTTCACCGTTTTCTTGCATCTGTATGTACAGGGACAATGAATAAAAGATGATATGATAATTCGATATGATAATAAACGATGATAATTCGCTTCCCACGCTTAATCGTGGTGACATTCACTCTACAGTATATCTAACCATAGCGCGTCTGAGGTTTTCAGTTTACCAATCTCCTTTTTTTCTCCCTCTCGTTTCCTAGTAGATGCGAAGTTCATTGATGACGCAACAACAAGAAGGGAACAGCAGTAAACTCCCGTGAAAACCATGACGCTGTATTGATGTCATGAGAAAACGCACTTCAGAAGTGCGCTAGAGCATCGACCGCGATTTCAGGATAAACATGGGAAAGTTAGCTTTGTGTGATAGTTTTTGATGTCTGGTCTACTTATGACATCCCTAACAGGTGGTTCGTATGCAGGGACAGTGACTTCAAGCATCTATTAATACCCTCTTTTCAGAAAATCTTGGGATTGAACATCTGTGCCTTCGCAAACTGTGTCATTTGTCACATGCTCCTTTGACTGTTCCTTGTGCTTGTCTGTCGCAACGGATTAATGATTAATTAACTTTATGCGTTTAATTTTTATCCTTGTAGAAATCTCAAACTCAACGATTGTTATGTACAAGATAGAACTTGTGAGAGGGTTACTCGTCGGAAGCCCACTTGAGTGCTCGCGAAACCGCCTTCTTCCAGGAATTCATCTGCTCACTGCGTTCCTTCTCGCTTATCTGGGGTGAATAGTGCTGGAGTGAGGGACTGTTGTGCTGTGCGAACTGGTCGAGCGAGACGATCTGCGCGCCGATACCTGCAGCCACTGCCGCTCCCCAACCCGAGATCTCGGGCATAGTGGAGCAGACAATGGCGCGTCCGATGGTGTCGGACTGCATTTGGTTGAAAAGCTGATTGGCTGACATGCCTCCGTCGATCTGTAACCAATATATGGACGTTTCTTCAACTCCAAGGATGGGGAATCGACAAATCCGAATGGCTTTTTACTCGCTAATGGTTTCCATCTTTGTTTTTCGCTACCTCCTTTCCTACGTCCAACAAAACGACAAAAAATGTAAAGATCAAAGCATACCGCCGTTCGGACCTTGAAATCTCGATCACCAATCAACGCACCTTCAATGCTTTAATTTTCAGGTTGTCCATGTCGCTCTCGACAGCTTCTAGCATTTCAGCTGTCTGGAAAGATACGGCCTTTAAAGCCGCACGTGCCAAATGAGCCTTGCTGGAGTATTGGGTAAGACCGCAAATTGTGCCTCGCGCTGTCGGATCCCAGTAAGGAGTGTAAAGTCCAGTGAAACAGGGAACGAAGTATACACCTGCTGTGTCGTCCACACTTCGTGCAAGATCTTCTATTTCTCGGGCATCCTAGGGAGAAAACGATATTGGAGTAATGCGCACGCAAGGAAATCCAACCTTAATGAGGCCGAAGTTGTCTCTCAAGAAACGAACGACGTTTCCGCCGATGGATCCACTTCCTTCCAGAGCGTAGCACATTGGAGCGACCGAGCCAAACTGGAATGGAAGAAATTTGTTCTGCCAATTTTAAAGATCGCCCTTACCTGAAAGCCTACGGTAGTCAAGAGCCCATTTTTCGATACCACCGGCGTCGTTCCAATGTTGCAGAGCATAAATGTTCCCGTTCCATATGTACTTTTGGTGTCGCCGATGGAAAGACAGCCATGCCCGACCAGAGCGGCTTGTTGATCACCCAAACATCCCGAGATGGAAACTCCTTGCATTGGCCCTGAAACAAATTCGTCGTAAACTACAGTACCCGCAGATATGTCCTCACCTGATTTGAGTTGGCCAAAGACCTCGGCAGAACTCCGAATGCCGGGAAATACTTCGATTGGAAGCCCGAAGAAGTCGCATAGTTCACTGGACCACTTGCGCTTGTGCAGATCCAGTAGAAGAGTGCGGCTTGCGTTGGTGACGTCGGTCGCATAGACACCTGTCAGCTTCCAAATAATCCATGTGTCTACTGTTCCGAACATGAGCGTGCCTGCAATGTCCTCGTTTACGTCGGTCCATTTCCGTAGAGCCTACCTTTCCTGTACGCTTCCTGAACGGCGTCCACATTGTTCAGCATCCATTTGAACTTAAGAGCGCTGAAGTAGGGATGAATGGGAAGGCCAGTTTTCGCTTTGAAGTAATCCTTATTCCTGCGGGTGACAAATGGCTATTCGTAACGTAATCCTCTCACTGACAACACCTACTTAGTCGGGGTTTTGTCGATGTATTCCTGCGCGAGCTCCGACGTCCTGGTGTCGAGCCAAACAATCGCGTTGCACAGTGGCAATCCGGTGAGCTTATCCCACGCGACGGCGGTCTCTGAAATTCAAAGATATAGTCATGAGGAGGAACTATGTATGTAGAAGACAAACAGTCATCGCTGAAATCTTCTTTCCATGTCTTGCGACGAAAAAGCGAAATTGTTAAAGCTAGTACATTTCTACCGCTCGTATTCCCAGTATCACGACTTTAGCCTACATCACAATGATCGAATATGTAATTCGGTCTATCCAAATTCATCATCCACAGAGCGCACAATGTTAATCAGTTTTGCCTTTTCACCTTTTCAGAGACTCAGCAAATACCGTACCTCGTTGATTGGCAATTCCAATCGCCTTGATTTCCTCGTTTCCTATACCCATGGTTTCGAGCTTCGTGCCAACCTTTTCGATGCATTCCATTACGGTATCGTACATCTCCATCGCGTCCATTTCCACCCATCCTGCTTCCGGGAAAATTTGGCGCACTTCGATCTACGTGACGAATACGGTAAGTGGAGGTCGCTTGTGTTGGCAATACCTGGTGGCTAACGACGAGTTCGCCGGTATCAGCCTCGAAAACGAGGAAGCGGCTGCTGGACGTTCCTTGGTCAATCGCTCCGAGGAGAACCATACCTGAAGCACGCAGCGAACTGCTGTGTTATTCACGCAAAAACGCCACACACACGCAGGGCACACCCGGAGCGCTTATCGAAATGGAGGCCATGACATAAAAGTGACAGGCACACAAGTTATATACAGGCCAAGGGTGACGTAAGCAGTGGGAAGGGGGACGGGAAGGAATCCCCTGGAAAACAACCTTCGAAGGTGTGTTTCCCTGATCACGTGGTTCTGAACGGCGAACACGACACTGATGACGAAAGCGATCTGATTGGAAGGGTGCACCGCTCTAAGCAGAAAGAATGAAACAGGCGCTCGACCGCGCTGATCAGCAAGCGATATTGAACGCCAACATAGAAAGCGGGCGGACGCGGACCGTGAGAGCGCGAGACCAAACGAGCGAGACTAGCTGCAATGATCGATCGTGGCTCATTCCGCGGAGTTGATCAGGGTCGCAAGTCAAAAGTTGAAAGTACTACCGCATGACGTCCATCATATTATTATGAACTTTCGCTGACCCGCGTTATCACTCAACCTTCAGACACCAGGACAACGCAATGATCACCTGAGTCAGACCATTCCGAAGGGAACAGGTTCTCTGGTTGAGGGCAAGTTCCGATTTAAGGTCAGGGATCAGATTTTCCCAAACTGCTCGGTTTTGCAAAGTCGCATGAATGACTGGGAAAATGCTCAGCAACATCACACTTTAAATTACTGTGAGAAGGGCCAAAAATGGAAACCATGGAACATTGGCCAAAAATTTTGCAAATCTGCACGGACAGCAAAGACCACCTGATCCTTTCAGATTTGTTGATCGCTTTTTGCTAAAAGTACATATGGTTGTAAAAGAAAGATGGATGATGTCGGAAATAGTTGCCCTTCGACAGGCTAGACATCCATGGGCGTCTCCTTTCAACTGGAATCAGCGTCAAGATCAGTGGCAAGGGGCACAATCTTACTGTACAAGGTACCATTCTGTCTCACCCAGGTGTATCTGCAAGACACAGAAAATAACATTGTTACAGTGAAGGGAATGTTGAAATTCACGTGAATTATGAGTGTGATTGGTGACAGGAGATGAAGTGAAAAACATCCCAAATTGAAGGGTTGAAAACAAAAAGGGTCCAGTCCTAACATCTGAAAGCCCCAACTTCAACCAGAACATCACAGCTTCGTAGCGCCCCAGCACAAGAAAACGACGTTCCTATGAGTGGTGCGTCCCTATGACAAAAGTGCATCAGAAATTTCACGTTATCATCAGCGCGGTTTGCAGACACACAGGCCGACTTGCTCTTTGATAAGTCGTCCAAAAGTGTCAGAAAAGCGGAGAACCGTTCTTTGCTTGAACTAACCCTTCTTAAAAGCTTCCGACTTAACGAGCAATTTCGGCAAAGGTATCAGTGACTTTTACACTCTTTGGTGATTTATTGCATTTTATGATAAGGAAAGCCACGCTGCTTATAAGGTTGAGGGGGTCGGCAAACTCTTTGATCTGAATATATGGTCTTCTTGGGAGTGTAGTTTCGTGTGTGGTGTTGCAAATTACTTTATGGAAAGGTGAAGCGCGCTCTTTCCTAAACCGTTTAATGAAGCTAATAAAAAGAAGCGCAAACCAAGGTAGAAGACATCAAAAGACACCTTACCTTCGTCGAATGGAATCCACTGACAAGAGCTATCCTAGTAGTACCAAACGTAGCTTCACACAGGAATAAGCCTGAGAAAAGATCTTTGACCCGTTGCATCCAAATGTTCGAAAACTTATCACCGTCTTAGCACATAAAATGTGCGAATCGGCAGATCAATGCAATCAACAGATCACACAGTCAACAAAGACCATAGATCAAACCCATTTCTAACGCGCATTAAAAGAATGATCCGAACACGTGAAGGTTAAACGAAACGCGCAACAAATAGGCCAGTTAACGTCTATTTCTGGCAGCTCTTCTTTAAGAACCAGATTTGTGCTTTGTGAAGTTTAACATTGAACGTGTGTTTGCGCAAAGTCTGTGATGCCACGCGGAGATGCAGCGGAAGAATAAGGAAACTGCTGCTAGGATACGGTAGCCATGACAAAAGAAACAATTAAGCTAATAATCGATGTAAGACGTTAGGACGAGCAGAAAGGCGGATGTGGGAACCGAGACCAAATGATCCACAGCGGGGAAGGAAACAATTGAAAATAGAAAAAGGATAATGTTCCTGCAATGTGATAGCGCAGCAATGTCTATTTGGGGTGTTCGGAAGACGGAAATATTGCCTTAATTGAATCGAGCAGAAAATGAGGTGGCTTTCTTAGTGTTTGCTAGCGCGGAATTTGCGTTTACATTACAATTCTACCGTAGCCACATCAACGCGCTTGTTGTTCTGCTTCTGCATAAACTTTTAATTTTATAGATCTTTAATGTCCTTGCGTGGCATGTCTTCTTGACCACATGTGACATCAAACTAAAGCGAGTGTAGTTCTAAGGGGCCATTTTTTATTATTGGATCGATGGCGCAGATAACTAATCTGATAAAGAGATAATGAGGACAGTTTTTATTGCAAAGTGGTCAAGGGAACAAGGGGGTCCAAAGTGTACCGAAGCTAACACTTGCCATAGATGTAGTTATTGCTAATCGTTTTATAATAAAATTGTTTAAATCGAGTTAGTTTCGAATTAAGTTGCTCAATTTCTACCGCTATAATACTGTAGTGAAGGTCTAGCACTTTTTCGATGAAGGCTGTGTGTGCTTAAAGGCTCTGCAACGTGCTGATGGAGACGTTGAAACTTTTATAATATGTTTATACACTTTTTCACGGCGATGAGCACACATTTGCTCTTTGCACTAGCTACCGGTCATAAGCTCTCTCGGAGAACTTCTCTCGGCAGTCACGTAAGCGTGGTCGCGCTCAACTCTTTATTCCAAATGCAAACATCTAACTTGAAGCAGACTTGTGCAAGTGACCCGGACTCATGGTGTTGGCATTGGCTATGATGAGCGGTTCGCTCATCTCCAGAACAGGAGAGGACGATGAATTCGAAAGCATTTCTTCGCGCATGCGCTGCCGCTGGCTCGACGTAGTCCCTCTTGCTGTCAGCCAGGGTTTCGCTATGGCGATGACCACGTGGTCGAACTCGGTTCCCACCTGCACCATGCGCTTTTTGGGTCTGCAAACGGATACACTATGAACGCCATAGGCACACTCAAGGCGTACTTTGTGCTCGTCTTAAAGGAGTACACCCTCACGGCGGGGGCTTTCTTCTCCGCTCGATACAAAGCCTGGCGAAAAGCATCGCGGAGTTCCATGTTGCAAATGAGGTAAACGGCCAGTCGTGTGGCGCAAACGAAGATGTACAGGACGGAAACCAAGTCGGTGAGGAACTCGTACACCTGTGTGCGCGTATAGATACCGGGGGAGTCCACATGTACTTACGTCGTAATACTGCTCAGTTTGTGTGGATTGTACGTCGATGTACTCCCAGGCGGTAACGACGACATTCACAAAGTTGGCCATCAAATAGGAGCATACAATCAGTACTAGAAGTGTAGTAGCGGAGCGTACTTTTTTCTTAAGCGGGTGACAAACGTTAATGACATAATGTCACGCGGAGGTACCTTATGATCGCTGTGACCGAAGCGGAACATGGCTGCAGTGCGTTGCTGAATCCTAAGGGTGTAAACGATGCGAACGTTGAGGAACGCTAGCAGAACAAAGGGAATGAATACGGTTACAATGTTCCGAATGTAAAATCTACAAGACTGTTCATTTTGATGAGCTCGAAGACACAGAAGGCACCTGAACAGCGTTCCGTATATCCAAGTATCGACAAGAGGTGTGAGCATAGGTTCATACTCGGTGAGACCCGTGCAGTTTTCGTTCTTGCCAAGCTGCAAATGTCGAAAAGTAACATGTCATTCGTACTTTATCATTGCAAAGATTTAGTTCTTTGCGCAATTTACTGCCCAATTGATTCGATTATGATTTAGTGCCTCTAATGGCATCATGAGAATTATGAGGCA
This sequence comes from Steinernema khuongi, assembly GCA_016648015.1. NCBI lineage: Eukaryota > Metazoa > Nematoda > Chromadorea > Rhabditida > Steinernematidae > Steinernema > Steinernema khuongi. The sequence goes on from JADLIF010003376.1 coordinate 94,939, forward strand.
AATTAAGTGCCATGGGTAAGCAACCAACCTCCACTTCAAAGAACGCGGTCCCTCGGAGAAGAAGAGCGGCGATGAACATGAAGAAGGCGGACTGCAGTCGATTTCGGCGAAAACATTGCAAAAGCCGAGATCGTTCGGTAATTAAGTACCGCTCTATTGTCGCGAGGATAATGAGAAAGCTGGAAAACGTCATCGAAACGTGACAAAGCGCCAGTAGGGTGCCTATGTAGGACCACCAAAGTCTCGTGAGCCAAACAATCTATAACAACAATAATGGCGACTTTAACTGTCAACAACAAAAGATTCTCTTGCCTGGAGACGATTCTTAATGACGTCCATCGCGATGACAGGCCCATAGCAGAACGAGAGGAAACTGTCACTGACGGCCAGAAGGCCGAGGAAGAAGAAGTGCGAGTGCGTTCGAGTAAGCAATACGCGTGCGATCAGAATATTGCACACGAGGCTGACCAGGCTCAGCGACGTACCGGCCACGGCAACCAGGTACCAACGCCGGTCTATGCTCACGGGCACAGCGCACTCCCAGTAGATGTGTTCTACCGCATCGACCGCGCTCATTACGCGCCCTTACAACTGAAATTATCTAATTTCAGCGAGGGCTCCTCAGAATGCCGGAAGCGCGTGTAGACGTCCGCGCACGGTTTGCCGGTTCCCATTAATCGCTAATAAACAAACGTAGACTAATACGGGAAACGCCCTGGTACCGCCTTGTAGAGGATATAAATCTGACGAGTGGCGTTGAGCGACGGCAACATTGCGACGGAACGGTCAATCCGCCTACTTACGTTCATTCCACACTTATTTTATGTTATGCGAAACGATATAAAAGAAGTTCATCACGCGAATATCGTTCGTGTGGCACTGAGTCTCGCGTCATTCAAAACGGGCGGCTGTTTATGTATTCCGCTAATCAAACCGAGGCATAACAGTCAACCAAAGTGACTTAATCCTGCGTCAAAATTACGGTGTTTTAGAGGGCCTCCTTTCTCATGGTTAAGGGCCCGCCTCTGATATCGGAAAACAACGGCAAAAACACTGTCGTCCAGATGATGTTCGGATGCGGGCGCACCGTCTCGAAGAGCGGGAATCCGTCTGGCAGAGGTGAAAACATAGGGGCGTTGGCCGATGGAGAGGGACCACTCGGCGCAGGTCCGATCTGCACATGTAAATGAGTGCGTCGTAATAATGGCATAAAAAGTCTTTGCGGATTATTTCGCCCTTCGGCGCATTAACGCAGAAACGTGTCCAAATATGGTGTGATAATCCTGTTACTGTAACCCTAATGGCCCCTTTTGAACGAGTTCAATTGGATCTTTAGAGTCTAAAGAGATTTCGTCCCGTTTTTGGTAAATAATTCTGGAGAAAAGAGTCGAAAGAAAGGGGAGTCACATCGCACGGCTCTTCTGATTTGCATGAAGATGACGAGGGCAAGAGGCCACCAAGCGCTAAAATGACTTATGCGAAACTCTCGCGCGCTCAATGGGTTGTCCACCAATTAGCCGTTGGCCTCGCTTCGCATTGGATTAAGGTGCGCGGCAAGCGCCTCGGACGAATGTCCCCCGAGTGGATGAAGGAGGTCTTGAAGAAGGCGAAATTGTAGAACTCACGCGGCAACAAATGCTGGCGCCCTCGTAATAATAAGGACTAAAAGCCACCGCTGTAATTATAATTTATGACATTTTCCGAGTAAAAGGACGTTTGGACTTCACTAGAAACTTCCACGGCCGCCTGAGTTTTCAGATTTCCAACCCTTCGTTGTCCGCAAGTTCTTTCTCTCGCACGCTTCGTGAGAAAATGTTCTACCTCCCTTCTATTTTAGGCTCAACCCGAAGCTCGATCAACCGAGACGCAGTTCTGGGTCCACATAAGGGGGCGGTCGCTAAATCGTACCATTCACGACTTCACGCAAAGTGGCGCTTCTCGAGGCGCGCTCCTTTCATCTTGCTCTTACCTAGTTTTCGGGTGGACAAGTAAAGAATCACGGCGTCAATTTCGATGTTTTGTTATTGTCGGAGAGAGCGGACGCCGTTCCTTTCGTCTGATTATCATTCGCGGAAATGAGCGACGGACCGCGCGCGACTTAGCCATGTCAAAAGAAAAACGACGGGCCAAAACACGAAGAAACGACGGAAGATGGATTCTCAAAGCGTGAGCGTTGGTCACAAAATTTGCGAAGAGATGATTGACGTTCCGCGGCCGATTAGGACCAAAGGACATAGCTGTTCCTCGTACAGTCTTCTCGGCTAGCAGTTGCGAACAATCGGCGCACGCTGTGTGATAGTTGATTTATTTATAACAGCAATCAAAAAAAATCAAAATAACCCAAAATGACAAAGGACCCGTGCACGTCCTGAACCCTGGGCTCTCCCTTTAGTGTCGATCGCGAAACGCTGAAAGCTCCCACCCCCTGCCTACCCGCTTACATTCCGCGTATAGGCTATTTGAGAAGCTAGAACTTATTTGTTCGAGGGGGACTCGGTAATTACTTTCGGTTTTGCCCCCGTAGCTGATTCCCGCTGGTTGAAACGTCATGTCCGACATGTAAAAGCCACGGGCCTAGGACCCTTTGTCCAGAACATTGTTCACGACTCTTCCATCCCTGGATTGTGAGCGAACACGTTGAACACAGTGCAATATAATGGAAGACGCAACGTGAAATGGAGCAAGGAGCAGCGCGGCCCTAGCAACGACATGGGTACGATTAATGGGATTAAGCCGCACACTGCAGCTAGAAATCTCGTATGGACCTCCTTGTACTACAACTACTCACACAGCTCCAGACTCAATAAGGCCACGAGTTCAATTTGCAATTCTCCTCGAATGGACCGCGGTCTCCTTGTCAACGCGTCAAAGGTAGAAATTGAGGGTTCCGAGGCCAAAACGAAGGGCTGCCGAGACGAGGAGAGCCGAGTAGCTAAGAAGCCAGCAACGGGCGGGCAACGGGAACTCCACTCAAAACAAAGCACTCCAGCCTGGTAAATCGGGTTTCACGTCTTCATCCTCACAATTAGGGACGGCTGCTAATTATCAGCCAGCGGAGTCGCAAATTAAGCATCATGCGACTTTCGACACTGGATGCGAATTCTAAATTAACACTAGCATCCAAGCTGGTGTTAATCAAGGATGATACATGCGGAAATTTGCAAACGCGGCGACCTTCACTGTTACGGAAGTTTGGGGGATACGCTTACGTCATGGTGATTGATGAGCTCGCGCGTGCCGTCCTGATGAACGTATGGGTACTGTAGCCCTCAGTGCGGATGGTCGTAATAGGAGGAACCTAAATCCGGACACTTTGAGAAGTGCAAAGTGCGGCGAAAGTAGAAGCGGGCGGGCGAGTGCAATGGGCTTCTCGGTTTTCAGATCGAATAACAACTAATTGGAGTCGAACGAGGAATGTCGAGAGAGGAAGTGCTGCAGCGTTACAAGAGAGGAAAACCATCGACGAACGTAAAGGACTCCGCGGAATTTAACTTAACCACATACCCACAAAAAGTATTAACATTGATAAATTCGATTTAACGATGAACCAGGCCAATAGGGAATTCAGTGGGATAATAGAAAGCAATTGAATGCGATCAAGTTAAGAGCCGAAGTCTGAGCCCGTCACCGGCTCTGGCTTAGGTACCATTCAATTTATGGCCTTCATGATCCCAAATCCATTTCAAGTAATACAAACATGTGATGTATGGTGCAGTTTGTTTTTGTAGTCTATTAAGGCTGTCTGGCCAATAGCTACAAAGCCCACTAATCGCACTTACATTGGTTGCTACAAATGTATACGAAACTCGGGTATACGTAACGAAACTTGGGAGACTCCATCATACATGCGCAAGAGAAGAACGGAGGTCCGTAGAACAGAGCTGAGTATACATCAGTAAAACATTAAATTATGTCCCCCTACATCGTTTGAGTGACCAGATGCACATTTATGCCAAGCATTAACAACTCTTGCCTAACTACGTAACGCAACAAGGGTAGATAGAAACAAGATAACAATCGAGAAACAAACCAGTGATCTTCCTAAACGCTTGACTCCATTGACTTCAGCACGTCAAAGTTGATCTTGCTGGACAGTTTCTTTTCCTAAAATCTTCGATTAGAAGAGCAAAAAAGGGGATATTTAACGTCATTGTCGATTTCTCCCTGACTTTGACCCTGACTCACAATAATTACTTTCTCCATCGCTTCTTGGGCCGTACTTGCGACTATTTCCTTCCTCCTCACAGTTCTCCTCTTTGCTCTTGGACCTTTTTTCAGTTTCTCCTCTTCCCTTTCTCTTTTCCGCTTTTCCATTTTTTCCATGTGCTCTCCATTCATTTTCATCCAGTACTTCTCCTTAAGTTTGGACTCTTTTTCACTCAACAAGTAGGAATCAATTTCATGGTCGTCGATGCCTGAAACCATCACGATCAATAATAGCTTGGAGAAAGGAGCAAACCATTGAGATCTAGTTCGCCATCGTCCTTATCAACAGACTCGCTGGATTGGGCTGCTGCCTTATTCAGACCAAGATTATAAGCGTTCGGTCTAGCATAAGTAGAATCTCCTGAAGTTTGGGGTTCGCCTTCGGTACTGGAACTGGGTTTGTCGCCTTCCTTTCCGCTCTCGAAGATGTAGTCTACGAACTCATCTTGAACAATCTTTTTGGCGACCTCTACTTCCTTTTTGCTTAAGTATGACTTTTGCAGGGTCATAACCAGGTCACAGTATTCGTTGTGCCGGAACTTTTCTTTTCGCTTTAAGTCCAAGGCTTGTTCCACTTCGGTTTCTACGCTAGTTAACTGAAACGGAATTTTAGAGGACGATTCACACCAATGAGACTAACTTCTTCTTCAGCTTCTTTACATTTTTCTTCTTCAGCAAGCTTCAACTTTTCACGGGCCTTCCGGCGAGCTTCTCTGTACGCTGGTGGGTCTTCACTGTGTTCCTTAAAAAGTCGATGAAGATAGCTCACAGGGTGTCATTTCCTACTAATTCAATATTATTGAAATCTTCTATTGTGACATTGGCGGACGGTGTTTTGCTGAATTCATCTAGGCGTTTGCGCACAACGGATTCGCTGATATGTACGACCCTCACGACATCATTGACAGTACGGTTGAAATTGTAGGATCGAGCAGCCAGCAACAAAGCGGCACCGCAGAGGCCAGTGGGGCGACGTCCAGTACTAAGCCAATCGCGTTTCATACGCTGAACGATTCTTGTGGCCAATGAAACAACCTGGAATGGTTCGTTGAGAAGAAGAACACTATTATTCGAAAAGCTCACCTCGCGTTGTTTTTCCCCAAAGTCGAGCAGCAGCGCAAATCTTAGAATATACAAGCAGGGATCTGTATTGGGCAAATTGATATGCAGTGTGCGGGCAAGGAAATTGAGGGTACGCCCGAGATCATAAACATTAACCTAAAAATCGCCATTTAAAACTTTTTCAACAACACTGAATGACGCACCTGAGTTACATCGCTGAAATCCAACAACAAATGGGGAGAATTCTCTAAGCGACAAGTCATGTAGAGGCAAGCAGCTGTCACATGAGAACGCTGACGTCCTCTCGTAAGGTTTCTGCACACGCACATTTTGTAGAAATTGAATGCAGTGTCAATACAATGTTGTTTAATACTGAGTTGACTAGCAATCTGAAAAACAATATAGTTGCTTTTTGAAAGTTGCACAACGCTAAATTACCTCCAGCATAAGCTTTTTTCCTTTGTAGTATGTGACTTCACGTGAATCTTGATTTACAAGGCCTTTCACGCCTTGAAGAGTTGTTGGCTGTGGGCGATCCTGAGCAACGAACTGCCCAATGAGACCGGAGCCACCACCCGCTGTCTCCTGAAACTGCACTTCGGACACAATGAGCGATTCCTCAAGCACAGTGCCGCATCCCATACACGTAGCTTCGCCACGGCCGGCATCTTCGTCTATGTCGTCACTTCCACAATGGGGACATTGAGTCATGGCGTCCAGGGAACCGCAAGTCAACTAAAAATGTGAAGAATGCAGTAATTAATAGCAAATTACCTTGCAAATTCGCGATGTCCGTAATAAAATAAACACGCTACGGCCGGCAATGCTTTGGGAGAACTGCATGATGTAAATAAATTTAGATCAGCATAGCATCGCCCTTTCTATTATATCACTAAGGCATAAGAGCCCATCTGCTACATCAATGCATTTCCATTTTTTCATGATTCTAATCATCAATGACATTAAAAGAGTACAAAAAAACCTACTTAATCCAGACACTTAATCAAATTTCGATCGGTTTCGTGGAAACGGAGTGCCGACGAGGACCACCGCATTGTCGAGTAGCCACCGTAATCGAACGTTGGGCTGGCAGTTGCATCGCTTCGAGACCACAGTCGTAATTAAATGTAATTTGCCATCCAAAATCGTTGTTATGCGATCAAGTACAAGTACAATCAGATCGTGGAGAAGGAAGGCGGTATACATTCCTGTCGTCCGGGACGTCCAGCGAGATATAGAGAGAGCCGTAAATCCGTGTAGTCATCGGTTCATGCAGCGTGGATGAAGTTTTCGTGCGGTCAGAGATGTAAACGTCCTCGATGTAACAGCCTTTCCGTTCTTCGGGTCGTTACTCGGTTATGCAGAGTTTCTTCTCGAGATTGAAGTGACGACGGCACAGTAAGTTATCAATGCCATAAATCAGTCGTCTCAGCATACATCGCTCCAAGGATCTTCTATCTACGCTCTATTCTTGAGTGCTCTGATTTGCCGTGAAGGTACCATTTCAAAGATATCATGGATAATGTACAACGAAAGGGTGGAAAAGTCCCGAAGTATTCCTCCATCCACTGCATTCGGCGAGAGACATTCTCTTTAAGGACTCCGTCTCCTTCTTTACCTCCACCTCATAAGTGTTTTCCGCAGCGACTCGATTGGGAAAAGTCATCTCTCCTGAGTCTTGTGCTTTCTCATACCACATAGAAAAACGGTGTAAAATTGAAGATTGTCGAAGAACAACGAAAAGAGACGTCGAAGAACTGGTTCGTGTTAATTCACTCTCGCAGCTGTCGCAGATAGTGTGAGCACAATAAACCAGGAATTCTGAAGTTTTGAAAAGTTTGAGGCAAACTTTGCAGAGGAAATTGTATCTGATTGTGTTTAGCGAAACAATTGTGTGAAGAATGTGGAAAACTGAAACGGTCCCTATGCGGTCGGTTGGACTATTTCTTGTAAAGATGGGATTACCTCCCATAACATCTTTTCCTTTGCATCAAACACAACAAAGATCGCTCTGCTATATAACCGGTGTGCACAATGAATTGCGCGCCACAGAGTAACTTTTATTATTCCACGATGACAGAACTGCGACATAAGGAATAGAAGCCAGTTGGGCTATTTGTTTACAAACAGACGGTTCCGGTCGGTTTCTCTCACGCGATCCGGAATTGGTAGGGAGGGCTGAAAACAATCGCAATGGTTAACCCTTGCTTTTCCTTTAGCAACATTGCGAGAAGGCCCATACTGATTGTGAGTGCATATTGGTTGATTTTGCAGTCCTCGGGAATCCAGCTTAAATTGGCATCACACGTCATGCAGTGCTTAAGCGCACATCCTGTTCTTGCTGCATTTTCCAATTTTGGAGGCATGTTTTCGGAAACGGGTTTACCAGGGATCAGGAGAGATGCGTTTTTAATGTTCGCGCCTGCTCTCTTTTTTTCTGTCTGAAGATCTCATTTTTTGAGAAATTTCTGAGAATCCCTGTTGGTAACTCTTCAAGAATGACTACAATGAAAACAAACCGCCAAAACAAGCGTTTTCCAGAAAAGTGCTTCGCAGCGAGATCTTAGTTAGCGCCCAGGCAACAATTGCTTGTTTTTCTCGCTACTCGCTGGTCGACAAACAGATCTCGTATTCGCCGTTGAATCACAAGTTTTTGATTGTATTCATGTTTTTCCTTGTCTTACATCCACCGTAGGCCACACACTTCCCACTTCCACTTATTTGCGCAAAGTACAAATCTCCCGTCTGGCATGTATGTCAAATGAGGTTTCAGCGAATGTGCAGACCTTCCCTTCTAATCTTTCTAATAATGTTCAACCGAGCAAACCGTTTGCAATTAAATTATAATAATGGTTCCTGAATTGAAAAAGAAGTTCTTACGGCCCACCTGCTATTGAGTCAATTTTAGAATCGAATGCGTGGGGTTGCGTACCTATAACTCCATTTATAGTCCTTTAATCGTTACGTGGAGTGGAGTGCAATGGACGACATATGAGGTATTTTTGGGTTTCTTCGTACAGACAGCCGTTACTCTGTTTTTATTGTGAGTAATCTACTTTTTCCCATTTCTGTTCAGGAGAGTACATGCGAAATATGGTTTTAAAGAAATGCTGTGCAGGACCTTACATGTTTACCGCTACTAAAGCTCTTTCAGGTTTAACTGGGAACTTCCAAAGTGTGCTACGTTCACGATATAAAACTTACACAATGTGTCGTCGTGGGGTTTAAACGTGCATACTAAATGTTGCAACTGTAAAGTAGAAATTTCTACCGTTTATTTTGCCATTTATTTCAAAGATTTTTTGCAATTTTTTTAGATGTCTGTCGATCTAACCTTTCGTTACCAAGTTTCGAGTTTGACTAGAAAGCCAAGATACGGCATTGAGGATTTTGTTGTGTAAAACTGCCCCCGGATTTAACTACTACATCCCCAGCAACGCACATTTTCTCCCAAAAGTTCATGGTATTATTGAACTAGTTTTCATATTTCTACTAGCGGTTTCTTTCCAGAATTGCCCGGAGTTAGCGCCTTACATTAGGGATAAGAAGCCCTCCAAGTGTGCACGTCTAGGAAGTGGGAAAACCTGTAGGGATCGAACACCATCACTTCTCTAACCTCCACTCGTCATGCACTAATCGCCTGAGCTGCCAAATCTGTAGGCTTCCGTGGATGCCGGTGAGAACGTAAAAAATTCAGAGATTAATAAGTGTTCCCCATTCGACTACTGTCCTTCGACTTCGTTAATTTCGAAAGCTAATTATCTGGAGAAAGAAAATGCCATTGCTGCGTACCATTCCCGCGAACAACTTATTATCCTGGAGCAAATTTCTCTTGTCTAATCATAGGTCACGTCATTGTGTTTGTTGTTTTCGCTATGAATTCCAGTGGAGGAGGGTTCCTGGGAGCTAAATCGGGTATTTTGTCAAACGTGCGAATACGTGACCGTTGCAGTCAATTTGCTCTCCGAATCCACGGTCTTTCAAATTATATTATATTTGTGAATACGCATGGGTGAAAATGCGCTACCACTCACCGCTAAAAGTTGTTCTTCGCTGCTGAGAGGGTGGTGGGGAGGGGCCATTTCTCTAATCACAGCGGCCAGGGTTCGCTGTGCTCGCGATCAAAGTGACTCCCGTTTCACCTTGTGGAACGGTTCTGTGTACAGTATGGTTCGCCTTCCGTCTGGCAGAGATTAGTGTTGATCGGCGCGATAAGAGTTTGCGCAATTCTACGTAGTCTTGCGCGAAAGGTTCTCGACCGGTCGAGAGTTTGGCAAATTTTTTTTCGGCGCCCCTCTGTCAAGGTGGCGTCAGTTGTGTCTTGTATCCGTAGTATTGCTGTGGCTTCTTCTTCTACGCTACAGTCCGTGAATTGCTCTCTCTGTGCCCGGAACAATGAAGTGACTTGACAAACACGAACACTTCGTGTGTTCTGGCCTTTGTAAGTGCCGTTAAGTGTCGAGAGCGCTATGTAAAGGCGAGAAGAGTTTATATGTTTGCGCAGTGACAAATCATAAACTCGGCAGTCTCAACACCGACACTGTCCACATTTCCCTGCTGAACCCACTTCCTCCATGGTAATTTGTCGTTGGACCGGCCAAGTCGGCGCCACCGGAAGTCGCTTGTTCTCCTACCACAGCCCTCTTGTCCCCAAAAAATGAAAGGTCGTCATAGCGACATAGAAGTGTTGCGTTCTCGGTCAAGCGGTTCGCAAGGAGTGTAGAGCGTTGCTTTTGGGCACTTTCATTGCGCCGTTTAACGCCTTCTTCGGGCACCGGAAGGCGATCGTTGGTCCTCTTCGTTAACGCTCTTCTCTCCGGCCCCAACGCGCAATTCTCAATTCTACGGTGATTAGTCCTTTCACCTGGATTACTCAGCTGTGAACTTATTTTATCATCCGATATCGTCTGTCTACGATGAGGTGGCGCGCGCTAATTGACTGTTTCAGCCTTGTTTCATCGCATTGCACGTTTTTTTTTCAGACAGATATCGAAAAACACGCGAAACAAGAGTATGCAATGACAACCCTCAGCTTGAAACGACTCCGCTTCGAGCGGCAAATGGCCGTCCAGTCGACCTCGTCGGACGACGAATTCCAGGTGCAATCTTCTACCTTTGCCGTAAAGAGCTAAAGAAAGGGCACTCGGAGGAAGTCCGTTGGGGCGTGTGATTGCACTTAGGCAGTACTTCAGTAAAGCAGATCTAAGAATAAAGCCTTGGCCTCTGCTCATCTCGTTCTCACCGTCCTGTCCTTGCTCATCCCGCTTTCCCTAAATTTGTTATCTCTTTTGCCCTAACGGCTGCTTTGGCCAACATGTCCAAAACTGCAATTCTTCAGTGTATCCAATTGAGAAGTCGCCGAAAAGCCACCATCTCACTGGAATAGCCGGTATAAACGTGTGTTTAGGTCTATTAGTGGGTGTCTCCTACAGACAATGTCCGTTTGTTTTTTTACGCTGGTGCTCTAAGTCGTACTATTGTTTTGGATCTCAGACTATCCATGGGCTCATGACTTCACAAACGTGTTATTATTTTTCTGAAGTCGTAGAAGAAGCTCTTTTAAAAGGCGTAGGAAAACCTAAAGGATTCCGAAAGAGGTTACCAAGGATTAAGATCAGATTTTTATGTAACTTCTGGTTTCCATATGCTTTCAACACAATGTTTAAGCGATTTAATTCAATAAAAATAAGACATTTTCAATTTTCTTAGCCCTTTGCATTCACAAATAAGTTTAATTCACAAATGCAAACTTCCATTGTTCCGTCGCACGGTCCACGTTTGTAATGAGTTAGTTTATTTTCCTGTTTCATACAGAATATAACTCCATTTTTCTGCTTATGAAAACAGGTTATTTGTTATGAACATAAAAATATGAGCTCCTCGGCTTCAAATTCGACTGACCAGAATTAGCGCATGCTTTGGTCGCTGGCTTTTTGTTTTTACCGGGACGCAAATATTCGCTCAGGTCCGATCATGCATACCTACGGCTACGATAACCCACCAATTCTCTGAACAGTGCAGGAATTGTTTTTCGCCACCCTTTTTTGTCGACTTCTCTGAAATTGGCGTTCTTTCGAAGAAGACCAGTGGTTTTTATTAGGGTCCATTTGGGACATATACATGCCAGTAAGCTCATTTGAAACCCTGATTTTGGTTTGTTTTTGCTTTCGCTCGTGGCTCAACTAATGGGGGACACGTGATCGCTGTTTTGCGAGACGACGCGTCCGTGAACGGAGAGGTAAGGCTTCGCGGGATACTCGTTCAGGCATCTAAGCACCGCCGCTCTGCTCTCATGAGAGCTCCTCTTTGTTTCCGTCGGTGTACGTGCTCGGTGTCTCCGCCGTTCGGCGTCCCTTTTGCCATTTATTTATAACGCAAACCCTACGAGCCATTTCTGGATAAACACTGGTGTGTCTTCATCTCCGCTCGCGCGCCACCGGTAATGGACTCCTTCTGGCTTCTTCTCGTGTTTTTCGCCGCCCTCAACGCGCTAGTGCTCGGTCTTTCCTCCTCTTGTACCCTTACAAAATTAAAGTGCCAACACAAGTGGCACATGAACGGGTGCTGTGGATCGTTCCTGTGTACCACCGACTATCATTAAAATTGGAAAATCCACTTAAGGCGAGCGTTGTGGCTAAAGGCACGTGGGAATTATACTTCGATTCGCTTTTACGTACGTGCACGCTTGAACCCACTCGTTCTTCATTTCCCAATGAACTTCCCTTCTCGGGAGCGAGACGTGTGGAGCGGAAGAGCGGAGCGGGAGAAGATGACATTTACCATCGTGCACATAAAAGTGGATGGTTTGCCTGAAGTGGAACCAGTGACGCCGTAATCCCAGCGCTGAAGAAGCCGGCGCCTCTTTGTCACCGGATTCCTTTGTTTCAGCATAAGTGGAGCTTAGTGAGCCATCAATGTAGATTGTTGATCCTTCTCGGACAATACTGTTCGGTTCTCCGTGACCCTCGAGCCCATTGGCACCTCTTCTCAGTTTTCAAAAGAAAAAACGAACTGCCAGGTATAGTGCGCGAGCGGTGTCCTTTTGTTCTCCCCCGGGCCACGTTTCGACTTGAGTAAATATAGGCGCTGGGCGGGCGGTCCACCCCAAATGATCGTTCGTCGAAGAACTCCCCCTGGCGGCGTAGTTTCGGCTCTTCCTTAAGAGTTAGTCCGTTTGCGTCGAACGGAGCTCACCGTTGTTGTTTGCTTTCTATTTGTTTCATCTGGCAATGTCGTCATCGACGAGAATATTAACGTTGGCGCCGTCGGCGGTGGGTCTTATTCACATTAAATTCCGCGGTTTTTGGGAGTTGAGCCAACCTGCTCGCGTCATGTCAGAGCGTCTGACGCAGATGCCAACAATTAGGCGAATTTATAAGAGCCACCACGCGGTGGACTATCCGCTGCCGGGCCATTATCTGCCGCCCGGATTCTTATTGGATTGTACCGGGGATGAAGGGCTGGACTGGGTTATAAAGACGGCCTCCTGGGTGCGAGCATCAAACGCCTCAAGGTTCGACACACCGCTCGCTCCGTTTATTGCGTAAGCGATAGCTCTGCTTCTTTTGAACGCTCATTTGACGCCCTCACAAACAGAGGGACTGATAGCGCTCAGGCAGGCGCCGAGCCTCGCGCGTTCCCCAAAAGAGGTGTGCCCCTCTGCTTCTCCTTCAATAAACACTAATTTCTGCGGATTATCTTCTACCTTCCGTTCGCGAGCATTCGCGTGAGAAGCTCTTCCCCTGTTTGTTCTACTGTCATTTGGTGACACTCCCTTCCTCCCATTCCCCTATTCTCGCTCCTTCGTTCGCACCTGTTGTCGATATCGCGCGCGAGTGGCTTAAGTGAGTCGATACCTTCGGAGGCTCGAAATGATTGATCTCGTTCGATGTTTTCAGTCCGTGTAGTCATGCTTCTGGCCTGTCCATCTTTGTGAACTCAGATGGCTGACGCGAGCGACAACGAGGGAGGTGACTTTAAGCGTTTACCTGTGCCGTCTTCATCCGCGCCGCCCGCTCCTCTCCGTCTCGTCGCCCCTTAGTCGAGCAACCGTCACAGATGCTTTTGTGCCACCGAGGGTAATTTTCAGGCAGCGCCCGTAAAATCTAATTGGCTTCCACGCGCTGGCCGCCGCACCGCCTACCTTAGGTGGCAAAGCTCCCGGAAGGACTTGCGACGCGTCTAGGTGCATCGTCCTCTGCCTCCACCTCCTCCTCCCGCTGCTGCTCCTTAACTGGATATTCAAAAGTTTTTTTGCGCTCTTTAGTCTGCGCTCTTGCAGCGTTCGCTGCGTCCTTTTTTCTGAAGACCGCCGTCACTTCAATTGGTCTTGGGACTAATTGATGTGTAAAACTCTTTTCCTCTTCCGCCTTCAATCCTTTGAGTGGGTTGCGGGACAAAGTGCGCGTGCAGTGCCTCCCCCTCGCAGGTCTCTCCCTCACAGGTCCATGATGCTCTCGCTAAAGGTAATCTCCCAAAGCGGCCCCTGTTCTCGTGCAGTAGCAGCGGCGCACAAACGCAAAACCGACCTCCCTGAGGCACATGATGACAGATCCCCGTTTCAGGAAGGCTTCATGGTACGTCAAGGACATCTTGCTCCGCCAATTGTCGCTCCGGACAGTCCCCGACCGCAAAAAGTCTCCGCCGGACAGGGTGAGTCAGCCTCTCGAACCGGGGCGCAGAGTATACCATTTGTTCTGCAGACCTCTTCACCGATGCCACATCACCGCAAAGTCTGACGATTCCCGCGCCCCGAAACAGTGAGTCATGGTGATCCCGGCGAAATGAATAACACCCTCGGCCTTTAGACGACCAAAAGAAGGCCGACGTTGTCAGACTCGAGTCCATCAGGATAGAGACGGAGAACAGCAGTGCCAAGTGCACCTCGAAGAAGTAAACGGCGTCGTTTCTTCGACCAATGAAGATCAAATGGACAGCTCTCGTTGTCTACGCGCTATGAATACGGTTGCCAGCATCGCTACATTCGAAGTATATATTTGTGATATATGAACTGCAATTTCCTCTTTGTCTGTTCCCCTTTCAGAATAAAATGATTGAAAACAGCGGACTCGTGCGTGGGGAAACTGGAAGGCCGTTTCTTAATTGAACGACAGATACCATTTCCGTTCTCGGTGCAGGCACACGTCTGGTGGCTGACTAAGGCGCACAGATGCGACGACCGGTGATGTGGTGTGAGTCAGAGAACGTGATGCTGTCCGTTTACAAGAATATACCCTCATCTAGAAATCGATGAAACAAGAAGTTGATCTATTTTAAATGTACATATGAAGGGTGAGACACTAAAAACGATGTCCATACGTTTCTGACGATGCGGACACTGATCTCATGTTGGCGTACCTTGAATATGAACAACTTTTACTTGTAGGTGGATATATAAAAAAAAATAGTCCAGCCACCTTGTATGATTTGTGATGGCTCTTTAAATGTCGACCAACCGTTCACTGGTCCACTACCCAAGTGTTGAGTGGTCCAAGATCTTTTGAAAATAATCAAATGAAGAATTTAGTTTCTTACCCTTGTAATCGCATTACCACTGCAGCTATTTCCAGGATGTACTTCTCTCCAGTACTACTTGAGAGGAGCTCAAGCAAAATGCAAATGAGCAGCGTTCAGGGACACACTTTACGCTTTGCTTACGACAGACATCAGCGCCACAATAACTCTTACATCAAGCAACGCGGCTCGCCCGGTGCTATTTTAAAGCGTTTTGACGATTACAAATGCTGCAGACCTCTTGTAGGACACTGCACTTTTCCACCATCCTTTATTCGTTCATTGTTACGCCCTTGTCTCGAGGAAGTACCGTTCCAATGGATTCGTCCATTTTGTCGAAACCTTCACTTCCCATTGCCGACCGAACCTTAAATGGCCAGAAGTTCATTCCTTTTACGAGCAATGAATTGGAAAATTTTGTTTGTCGCCGGGGTGAACTCGGGGACAGACTAAGACGTTGTCCTTGGGCTCCACTCCACCGTTCACGTGTTTTCGTCGCCAATTTACCACCCTAATCTCGCACACGCCATAAGTTCTCGACGTGCTCCTCAAGGCTTCAAGAAACCTCTGGAATGATAATTTTTCACCAATGCACTAGTTGAATCCCAATTGGTGAGAGGTTGTTTTCATTTTTTCAAACGTAGGACAACAGCTTCAGCACCGATTGAAAAGAAGCCGCTGATGCATAACATGACGCTCACCTGGGGATTGAAGCGGAGGCTGGCAACGGAAATCACAGTTTACGCTTCTTTGCCTTCGCTATTCATTGACTCTAATTACTATTTTTACGTTGTTTACCTAGTTTACGGTAGCGGTAAGACAACAAACTTGTTTTCATGGAAGATATCTAATGTTTGGATTGACTGCACTACACTCAATCGAACTGTTCCATGTCCTTCTCCAGCAGTACCTGCGTTTTTTCACCTTGGGAGGGATGTGTTTAAATTATTAAAATATGTTTGATGAGTCAAAGGTATTCGTTCTATGAGGCATATCTTGCTGCATCATGCATGGTAAACGACATATGCAGCGCAGTACACTCTTTCCCGCCACGACAATACTGGGGCCTTCCTCACGAACAGAACTTCTGCACCTTCTTCAGATCCAGCTGGCCAAAAAGGTGACTTCCGTCGAACCCATGACCCTACTCTCCATTCCATTAATGTTGAAAATGCTGTATTTCCCGACTTTCCTTCACGTAAATCATTGAGATACATGGTATTGTCATGACTATGACCCGTCTCACACTTCTTCACAACGATCGTCACTTGTCCGTGTAGTAGGAAGACGGTGGAGTCCGCGAGCTCTCACAGGAACAACAGAGCACGGAGAGGAACTTCTGGCGCACGTTTCTCGAAATCGCAATAATGAGCACGGGATTTATGCCGGACAAGAGGTCTGAGGTGTACAGCCACATGCTGCGTTTGGCCTCGTGTGCTCTGAAAACGTGGGATATGCGTTCTAGGACTGAAGAAAGTGGGACTTACTTGGCCGTGCCGTAGACGTTCATGCTGAACACACCGACGGCGTAGATGAGCATGCAGACGAAGATGACGAAGCCACACATGGCTAGCTTCAGCTCACGTTTCTCCCATAGATTCAAGAAGGCTCCAGAGCGAGACTGGGAACGCACTGCAGAAAAGTGATTTGGATACAGACAGTCGAGGGTGTCAAATGATAAACTGATTTGTTCTCTTTATACGAATTGCTCAGACAGGAGCAACATTGAAGGCTACGACATCATAAGGAAATTGGAAGTAAAAATCCGATCCGAATTAGAATGGATGTGGGTGTAAACTTCTGATAGATGACTTCGAACTATCCAGAGGTCAAAATTAAGCCAACAGTGTTGATTGGTTACCGGATGTGGATGGAAATACGCCCTTTAACTCACACTGTGCTTGACAACTGTGGCAAGCAAGAAAGTTATTAAGCTGCATGAGAAAGTTGAGTATTATGTCCTTCTAACTCAATTAAAAACAAGTTCCACGTTATCACCCATCTTGCAGAGTTAGTCATCAACTTGTTTTCGCCTGAACAATGTAATGAGCTACTCCTTATTAAATAAGAACGGAAATTGCAAAATTTGAACGAAAAAAGGGATATTTAAACTGGGAATTTTTCTAGGCAACGTCAAATTTTCATCCTGAGCAATATGTTTACTGAGGACAAACATTCTCTGTAATAAACAGTTTCTTATTGTGCTAAAACTCAATCTCTGCAAGACCCTTATTATTGCCTCTATAATGTCCAAAACCTATTAGAACACGTCAGAAATAGAGGCACCCTTTCGAAAAGCACAGATATGAAAACACCCTTACCTATCTGGTGATAAATCACCATTGCATCAGGCGGGTTCGCGGTGTTCTTCCTGTTGATCGACACTTTGGCGCGCAGAGTTCCGTGATGACGTCGTACGGCCACGCACAGGATCGTCATGTACATGACAAAACAGCCCATGTTGACAATCAGGTTCAGACAGATCGACACGTACTTGTACTTCTCCTAAAGTACACCGTGAACTATTGAAATTTTTCCCGATAGTGCATAAGATTATTTTTCTGAGTTCGAGCTTTTTGTCGCCGTTTCCTTACCAAGAGCTGTTGGTTTCCCCAAACGATTGTGGCACTCATAGTGACGTTGTCCACTATCTCGTACTTGATCGACGAGTTGTAGACGATCTTGGGAAGCACGAAGAATACGCCGGAGAAGCAGATGAGGAAGTTGGCAACTCGAGTTGCAAAGGGGCTCCATCTCTGAAGAGGACATTGCGCTTCTTGTAAATATGGACAAATAAGAAAGGCCCTAATTTGACTTCTAACCTAGTGGAATTGATAAACGCAGTACAATTGTTTAGAGCTTGATTTCACGACTTGTTTTAGTCTGTACTGTCCTTGTTCTGTCTTTTCTCGCATCATAATGTATGATGCATCAAATATGACGACTATATTTTTTGGATTTATTTTTAACGTTCAAATCGGGAATGTCCTTTCCGACCATTTAGTCCATGGTTTCCAAATTATACACTTCTCCACTGTGATCGCTGAAGCAAACAACATCCCTCCTTTTCATTCCTGGCTAATTAATCCGCTTTGGCCGAGAACGAGGCGTTGGAAACTTACGCTGTTGTGGCCGTGAGGCACCACGATAGCCGAGAAGCGATTTACGGCGATGATGAACACGGCGACGTGCTGATTGAAAGCCAACGCCCAGAGCGCGCAGCTACCGTACTTAACCACCGACTGTGGCAAGTTCAAGTAGAGCGAGTTGGTCATCCAGCCAAATGAGGGGAATTTCAGCAACAGGTACGTGTGGAACATCTGCAGCACGTCGACGACTCCTAGGGCGAGTGTTAGTGAGAAGAACACCGAGCGGAAGGGTTGCGACCATCGGTAGACGACCAGTGTGATCAGGAAGAATATGTACATGATGAAGAGGAAGGCGGATATGGCGAGGAAGCAGATGTCGAGCGGAGTTGGCATCTGGAAAGACGTAAGTGATAAGACTCGATCCCAGGGACCGAAATTGCGCCGCTCTGACGGCACTTACCCGCATGGTCGGCAAAGCACCCGCTCGATCGAGGGCGCCCGAGCACCACGGGCGAACCTAACCGAACGCGGATTATTTGCAAACGCTATGCAAATACGTTCAGGCAAAAAGCTGCACGGGCCAAGAAGTCGGCACCGGGATCGGAAGCAGACGCGCGCTCTCCAGGTGACCGACTCGGTGAGCTCATGAAATCGGAGCGGTGCTCTTAGCCCCCTAGAGGGAAAACAAACACTGCAAACAGAGTGAGATCCTTGTAAGTTGTGCTTCCCCTCTGTCCACGATGTTCTTAGCATTTCACGGTCTTTGCACAACTCAGCGCATCCTGCTAGGGGTGCATTCGCGAAGGTGAAAGTAAGAACCGCGCGGGGAGTGGAGCGGTCCTAGTGACTGACGGTGAAACTGGGAGCAATTTGAATAATCCTCTTCTCTAAGCCTCATAATCCACGATACTCGCCTCGGGGAAGGTCTTTGCTCCTTGTAATTGCGGGAAGCTTCCTTTGAGCTCACAATTTTAAAAAATTGCGTTCCACGCACTTTATTAGTTTTCAGGCAGATCCTAACAAGGAGCGGAGAGTACGTGTTCATAGCTGCTGGATATGTGCACGACCGGAGAAAATCCTTACGTCAGCGTAGGGGAGCAATAGATGCACGAGGCCATAAAGTATACCAGCAGGTATTAATGATAAAGTCTCATAAGCCAGGAAGGTCTAAACTTGAGACAGAGTCTGAAAAAAAATAGCAAATAGCGTGCTACTGTTGAAAATACAAAGCTTGAGCTAGCATTTTACCGTA
The DNA here is from genome assembly GCA_016648015.1 of Steinernema khuongi. Classification (NCBI taxonomy): domain Eukaryota; kingdom Metazoa; phylum Nematoda; class Chromadorea; order Rhabditida; family Steinernematidae; genus Steinernema; species Steinernema khuongi. The sequence goes on from JADLIF010003376.1 coordinate 114,061, forward strand.
GCATTGACCCACTTAACTAGACCCAGGGCTTGGACCTCACGCCATGTGAGCGTAATAAAAACGCCTCCTGGCCTCAAGCAGCTCAGCAAGATCGGCCACGTGCAGTGGGGGGGGGAGCAAAAAATGAGATCTGCGATTTGCCTTTTGGCTCTTCCGCTGCTGTCCTAAGGGGACACACGTGTTGCGACGCCCTCAACAAACAAACTGGGAATCTCATTTGCAATCTCGTCAGTGGAAGGCGGCGAACACACGTGTTGGATTCATTTTGCAACACTTCGAGGCGGTGCGGACGTGCCGGCGACACCAAATGCCACGACGGTTTACGCAAAACACTCGGAGGCGGGGAGCCGAAACCGCGTGGAACGGAAGATAAAGTCATCATGGCCACTTAACTATCTCATCAGATTGAGCGGAGTCATTTCCTACCGTTTGAGGAGACGGACGACGTATGAGCTAAGAACATCCGACTCGAACATCTTTACAAAAGTGTCAAGCAGAGTACCACAAATATTTGTTCGACGGCAGGCACATGATAAACTGACCCTTGAAACTGTTTGCACCCACTTCTTGCAGTGCAGACATAGTGTCAGTTTTTGTAGCAATAAAGTAGTAAAGTAATGAAGTGGGGAGGTCAAAAACTTACTGTGTGAGTTGTGCGAGAGAAGGAAGAAACGATTACCTAATACTGGTGCAAATGTGCTTTCAGGCGTCAAATCACAGCTTATTCTTTAATTCACTTTTTCGCTATAAAATAACATAATTATCCTCCTCTTTAAGCTGAAAACATATGTGTGGCACCTGCTATGGACAAATTTCCAAAACAGTTTTGAAAATTTGGCTTTTATTTATAGTTTCTTTGCTCTTCACTAGGGTTGTCGAATCGAATCGAATCGAACCAAATCGAATCGAACATGTTCGAGTTTTCACGAATCGAATCGAACAGCTCGATTCGCGTGTTCGAGTTTTTACGAATCGAATCGAACGGCTCGATT
>JADLIF010003383.1:0-26300 GCA_016648015.1 Steinernema khuongi
GTTGGACACGAATTTGGGACACGAGCCCAGCGCTGGATGCAGTTCTTGTGGAAGACGTGACGGCAGTCCGTGACTACTACTTCTTGCTGGATGTCGGTCAGCAGCCACTCCAAACAAATGGAGCAGTTTGGGCGTTGGAAGGTGGATGACATTGCGAGATCACGAGGTGAAGCTAGTCGAAGAGATCCGTGATTATATGCGCCTTGACGATACTTAAGCGATGCGTATAGTGTGCGATGCGTACATAACCTTGTTTTCAAGCTCGAAAAGTGATAAACAGAACTGCTTTTTACTTGCTCATCTTACGTACTTCGAAATTAAATCATATATTTTATCAAATATTCCCGTACAGTTACAGAAAATCAATAAACTAAAAATCCTACAAGTGTAAATGTTTGACGTATCGATCGTGCGCGTTACTGCGCTTCCGGAGCTTTTCCCTTGACAATGAGTGGTCCAAGATTGTCTCCTGTGCACTGATTATGTTTGTTGTGCGCGCCGTCACATAGTGGGAACTGAAATGAACGGGATTAAGTACAATTTACTATCTGTTGCATACCTTCTTGCTCTTCCAGCAGCGGCAGAAAGCCATCTTCTCTCCTATGTCTTCAACATCGACAGTGTCAACTACCTAAAAGAAAAAAGGATTAATCTATATCAGATAAAAGTCTGAAAAAATACCTTATCTGAGGAAAGCTTATGAGCATGATTCTGGCGGGCGCGTTTTTGTCCCATCTTCCATCCAATCCAATACCCTAAAGCGGCACCACCAGCCAAGATGGCAACGGCATATAAAGCAGCTTTGGAGTGGCAGGTAGAGGAGGCACCTAAATAAGGTAAAGTTAAGAAAAATGTAATAAACATTGAAACGCACCAGCAGAATGTGGACACACCATGTTAGAAACTTCGCTGCCTAGTGAAGAAGCCGAAGACGTAGAAGGCACGAGTCCTGACATTGAACGTATATCAGCACAATGACAATCACAACTGCGAGAGTTCAATAGAATAAATCCACCGTACGTCATTGAATCAGGCGTTCGTAATAGGGTGATTGAGTAACGGAAGAACCGAGTACTTCAAAAACGAAGCAAGAACCTTTCGAGAACAGATCGCAAGCGTACCCAGAAGATAATAGAGTCATAGGTTCAACCAACACTAATCAATCACCCCACAGAACAGGTATACGCACCACGCAGTCTATATGGAACATGCAAAAGGAGCATCATATTACCGAGACCGTCCTTCGGACTAGCGTACAGAAACCAGCACGGTGTTAACATAGTTTTACGAGAAGACGCGACGCTGCCAGTCCGCAACACATGCAAAGCTTTTTACAAGCTGAGAGCACAGAATATACTTTTTCAACAGAACGCTGCTGAGGTTGCGCTGCACCTGCGGGCAAGAGGCGCGCTGAAAGGACGTAAAAACGACAAAGAAAATTGTAAAAACAGCCACCAACCCCTGTCGCCGCTCGATGCATTTTCCGTGTGGGACCATCTTTCGTTCGAAGACTATACCTGCCGTATAAGATCACAACACCTTCTTTAACCACAAACATCGTTACGCCCTTGCACTTACTTGCTCATTTTCAAAGGATCGTTTAAGCACGTGAACTACAGAAGGGCATCTGGCAGGTGGAGGCCACGAAAGAGCTCTGGCGGCTACAAAAACATTATTTGCGTGACACATGTGGTGGATGAAACAAAGAAAGGGCTCCCCGCATATAATGAGACAAGTAGAGCACCGCTTAAGCTTATTAACAACGAATACAAGTGACAATCGCGAGAAACATGGCAGAGTCTCACCATTGGATGTCTGTCGCCACCGATTGTTTTCGCGATTAAAACGTGTTCTCGATGAACTGCCGTAGTGGGGAAACTGAAGAAGAGAACCAACGGTACCTTGCGGTCGATAGACAATCATCGAAAGGAGGAAAGTTGTTCTGAGAGTGGACAAATTTGTCAAAGGTTATGTTCGTTTCCATTTTAACATTTTACCATTTTTTTGCGCCCAACACAATAGTCGGATAGTGTATCTTGGAGCAGACAAAACAGTGCATAAAGACTTTGCTATGACTTATCATTCATATTTTACTTATTTTGACACATGGTACCGTATACCACTTTACAACCACTTATTGCACACCTAAGATTTGAATATACTAAAACCTATATTCAACATATTTCCATGAATAGAGTTGGCCCAAATCCAAGCGAGCTTGAAAAAAACGAACCGGGGTTTTGGGTTTGAATCAGGTTTGTATTTAAGAATTTTGGGGCTCTCGCCAGCTTTAGGCATAACTCAAGCTAAAATATAGGTGCGCTCATTGTATGCTCACCCTGACTTGCTTTGTTCCTCCATAGTTCTTATTTTTCTCTTTTTGGCACTGTAAGGTGTATTCTTTGTCTCAAATTTATCTTATTTTATCTTATATCTTATCTGTTTTATCTTTTCTCGCAAAGGATTACAAATCACCCCCTCGCTGGCTGTTCCGATAGCAACTTGAGTTCTTGAGTTGAAAGTTAGTAGCGAGTTGTGAAAAATTTATGAGGTTAAGAATACGTATGGAAAAAAATTTATTACAAACATTGTGATGAAGCTTCGAGGGTCTTAAGGGCCTTTTAAACTTCATGGCGTAGTATTTTACGTGTGAAGCCGATTGGGATAATATTTTGTTTACGGAGACATCGGATCTCGGATCTGTTGGGATCAGGATGGTATTAACTATATCCAACATCATCCCGGCGAGAAAATTTATCCCATATGTACAATATCGTGTGTATAGAAGAAGATTTACTGTTGAAATGGAAAGCAGAAAACGGCAATGACGACTTGATTCAATTAACGGTGCGCAGCCTCTATTGGATTGTTTCTAATCCTTCGGAAAGGAGGTCATCACAATAAAAACACATTGTGATACCGAAATGTTCGAACAAACGAATCTCCGATTGGATCCCCCATAATTACGGCGATTGCGACGAGTAGGAGTCGAAGTGTAAATAGGCAAACAAACCTGGTCGCATTGTTACACTTGTGTTTCTTATGAAACTCTCCCTTAAACGCGTTTTTAGAAGAAAGGTGTGTGCCTTCGATTCGATTAAATGCGAAATCTTCTTTGGAACACTTCTTCAAACTATCATTCATTGTGTGCAAACCTCTAGTCGGCTTTGCACTGTCTCGTTTCTGCTTTATACATTTTGAATGCCTATCGCGCGCGCGACTGAGCTGCGTTCAGCCCTTTGTTTACCGAACGAATTTGACAGCCCGAACATTCGTTTTTCAATCGCCGCGGAGTCCACTTTTGTGTGGCCCGGTGCAAACGCGTGTGTTTACAGCTGGATTGCATTGCCCATGAGCGCGCGGCTCTGAAGGGACCGCAAATTGGATACGTCTTCAGGATAGACCAGTCGTTGTGACCGATTCGTTCATACGGTCCGCCGCATTTTTTGCATAAATGGGACCTATTTTTATCGCCTGTGTTCGCTTAGGGGTTCAGTGTCTGTACTCGCCTGGAGCAGCAGGATCCTCTGTAATTGGGCAGTGCGTTTTGTGGTTCTGCTTTAGCCCTTTGCTGTTCAGATGCTATGTTCTAACCGTACTAAAAATTAGAACGTATATGTGACTGCTTTCTTAACAATGGTTTAGTTTTAAAGAGTTAAGTGTACATGCGAGTTTCATCCATTTAAGTGCTATTTACATCTAAATTTTAAGCAGCCGCACTGAATCTAACGAAATTCGCCAGATGAACCCAGAGATGATCTTCTTATCGTTTTTGCATATCCATTACATAATTAGTGACGCAGAACTTAAGATCCATTATCTGCTTTTTGGAAGTTATCCTTGTCTACATCTTCCTCATAAACGTAGCTACTAGGCGTAGAGATTCCTCCTTTAGTTATGTATCTATAAGCATGTTATGTTATGCTATGTCTTTCTATTGTTCCAGGGGGTTACCGACCACTCAAGTGTTTCTTGCACTATTTATTTACAGTCGCACTGACTGTTGAGACATATTCACAAGTGGTCAACACTTTTCGAAGAGTCCGCCGGCGGCGAAACATAGAATGCAGGAGAGGCGAGGAAAAAAGGGATGCGAGGCGAGGAAAAAACGGGCGCGGTCAGAGCTAGCCGATAACAATGACGCCGTGAGCGCCCACTGACCGTCCGTCTATTCGCAGCGACACAGACCATCGATGACGACACGCTCCTTGAAGAAACCAAGACAAACGAGCGAGTGAAACCGGCTAAGCTCTCATTGCGCTGTCTCCCCTCACTTTACCCTCTTCTTCACCACCTGCACCCTCGTCGGACCCTCAGGTGTAGAGCTCTTTGTTCGCATCATGGCTGACTTGTTCCCACGATCCCGTCTGCACTTTACGCGATGATGCATTCTTCGTTCTTCGATGTACTTCTTACCGTCATCACCGCCTTTGGTCTGAACCAACCCCTCAGCTCCTTACAAATTTCTCCTCCAGTCCGGCCAAATCAGTAATGTGCGACTGTGAGGAATTCTACGAAAGAACAGAAAAAGCGTACAATGAATTAGCTGTGCGCAGTGACCTCGTTTTAAATTATTGTATCGTTTTCGATCGCAAATTTTACTTGCTCGTCGCTTTCCGGTCTGTCGCGACGAACGCCATTGTTTCCATTATCCGCTGTTGATGCGACGATTTAGCACGGTAGTATGTCACAGATCCTTTACTGTCTTGCCAACAGTATCGATGTGTCGTCACGTGATCAGCTGGTGCGGGCGAGAATGTCTGTCCGACCGTTTGAGTAAAGACCACCGCGAAGTGCACAGTTGAAACTGCCTGTTTTGTGCGGTCGCTTTCACTTTTCTGCCAATCACATAACCGAAGTGTAGCGAAAGGAAGTTGAAGGAAAATGCTGATCGATGACTGTCTCCCTCCTTTCTCTGCCTTTCGGCGCTTGTATTTTGTGAAAATCTATTTTTATTTTGCTATTTGCCTCCATGTGACCTTCACATCAAACAGCGAATACATCTTAAGAGACCGACAATCGAAGCGTTCTTTCCTATGTAACGCTTTATGAGTCTTGACCGTGTCAACTACACTGCTATCCATCCTGACCGAGATTTCCATATGTTTATCCTGATCAATCCGCTCCCCGCCTATTTTCACCTTCTTTTTTATCAATTTACACTCAACCTTGTTGAATACGAAAACAGGACGTGGTGAAGGTCAGAGAGTATAAATGCGCGGGAAAGTGCAACTTTTGCCGCATCAAAACTGCTTTTGATCGATCGAACCATTTTCACTGGGTAGGTGGTAAGGAGGCACCCTTTGTGCGACTCATATTCGCACATTTGCATAACGACGGCAACAAGCGGATAATTGTTGCTTTTGCTGCTTTCTACGTCGCACCGTGTCTGTCCTTTAAACCTGTTGCTGTCCCTTTCGCATCCTAATATATGTATGTTGGCAAGCGATGTTTCATCCTAGTGTCAGCGATCTTATGTACTTTAGACGGCGCACTTGAATTAAGCAAAATGCATATTTTAAGACATATGTTGTCGTTACCTGTCGTCTAATCAGACGGCGCTCAGAAAATATATGCCTTTGCTGAGTGGCGGGGAGGGAAAGTGCAATGATAAACCGAGAGAACGAAGGCTGACAGTAGACGATGTTGCGATCGGTCTGTTGATCAGAGATTAGATGTTTTCCTTTTTTTTAAATGCCGCGCAATGCTAACGACGTTAGTTATTAGTATTAGCTTATTATTCCCGTACTCGGTTGGTTAAACCTGTTAATTAATGTTTTCTGCAACCCTCAGATTAATATTCAAAACGATCTGTTTTTACTGTTTACCGACCTCCTGTCTGCTGGCTACATATGCGCTGTTTCCTTGGCAACAGCTATGTTAGATGAAAAGTCTCTCACGCGATAGACAATAGTCTGACTAGTGGGAAGGTTTTCCCAAGAAAGCCGCCCCGCGGGACGGAACCTTCCATTTGTTTTTATGTATAATCGCATGAACAAGCCCTCGACGCGAGTGCCGCTATTTCTTCAAAACCACCTGCCCTATCAGTCCGCCTTCTCCAGCTGATAGTGCACCAAAACAACAACAACAACAACAAACAGATGCCGATTTGGATCTTTTTGAATTTAAGACTCGGTAGTATTCCCGTCAAATCGGCGCCTGACCGATGTGTGTGCACTCGCTTGAGGGCTCTCCAGTGGTATCGCCACTCTGGATCCTGTTTGAGCGAGTCGCGGATATGGGGGGGGGGCGAGACTGTGTAGGCGAACATCACCAGCGTGTTGCGTTAGTGCGTGGCAGACAAGTTACAATAGGTATACATAGTGCGGCACATACTTTGACCGAAATAATCGAACCTAATTTCATATTCAGTCCATATTGCACTAAAAATAAACGCATGACCTAGGGACCAGATTTGCATATTTTATAGAAGTTCGAAGTATTTCGACAAGCCCTCTACCAAAAAAAGGAACAAAGCAAAAAGCAAATCGGGTTCCTATACTGGATAAGAGAGATCCAAGACTGGAAGACTACATTACCGTTTTCTTGTGCTTAGTGGGTCACCTCAGTTCGACGATAAAAATCTTTTGGTCGGTAGTCAAAATGTGATCCAGGTTATGATAGTCGTTAACCTGATAATCATTATCCTATGGATATGTTGTAAGAAGTCAATTGGAGAGCATCTGTGACCACCTCTATTGATTCCATGCTTGAAAGCTAAGTTTTTCGGCAATCTTTTTGGATGTTACTTGCTGTTCTTAAGAATGATTTTTCTGACCAGAGCTACCCTGTCTTCCTGTTGTTTCGTGATCGTTGATGTTTCCATTAGGCTTGCACCGGTCTACGACACAACCCACTTGAATTGGATGCGTTCCCAACTTTTGAACGCTCGCAAAATTGTCTATCCCTCCCTTCCTGTCCACGGAGACCGACTGCCCCTGGGCGATCTTCCTTTGATGAGACCATTGTTCGTAAAGAAAGTGATCGAAAGTCGAAGAATTTTTTAAAAACATGAGGAGCAAGTTAAATTCGTAGTACTTGTGCCAATATGCTATACATTCGAATTCTTGTTTTTTTCATGTTGTTCATATGAATTATGCACGAGGTAGCTTAAGCCGTCTCATAGTGTTTTCATAGTCTGCGTAGAGACCAAACAAAACTTATGAACGTGGACGTTCATGACTTTTGTTTTTATGGTAACGAGCAGCGGTGCCCTCCGGTCATTTTCCTTTGTATTGCCCGCCAGACCACTCGCTAATAGAAGGTGCGCGAGCCGGATGTAGTACCTGCCAGCAGGTTGGTGATCATGATTGCTAAGCAGCTGCCTCTGGATTAAGTAGCGCATGGATTGTTCGTGACCACTTGGAAGACGCGTTCCCGTATTGTTCGACCTCTGTCGCAGAAGTGAGACGGAACTGCTGATGGAAATGTTTCTTTCGGTCTTTGTTGTAGGTAGGGAATAGGGATAGACTAAACCACCAACCACTCTGCGCTCTCCGTGTTGAACCCGCCGTGACGACAACTACTCCCATTATCCTGAATCCTTCAGAAGTGCGCAGTTTTCTATATCTCTGTTTGCGTCTCTAACCGGGTCACCCTGCAGTCTGCGCTTGCGTTGAACACCGTCCGCACCGCCTATTCCATCGCGCACCCTTTTGTGTACACCCTCCCCTTAATAGGGTTCCACCTTCGCCGATTTCACTTTCGATAGAAACAGCTCTTGTCCGAGAGAATGCGTACGTCGACCCAAAGTCTGGATGCAAGCATTCCATCTGTTTCTTTCTAATTTGTATATCACTTATCATCGTTCATTTGCTATTTTGCCCTTATCCGCGGAACCAACTTCTTGCACATCAGCTAAAATTCCCGCAATGTACCGAATCATCCCTCTCCCTCGCTTTCGACTTGCCTTTTGTTTCTTGCAATGTTTCAGACGATATTCAGAAATGTTGTTCGCCGTGCGAGTATGCATCGGTGATCGAACGCAGCTGCAAACGCGCTCTCCCTCGCACTCGCCGGTATCACCTCTCCCTCGCGCGCGCGTTCTGCCCCTCGGGTGTTAGCGGGGAACTGGTCAGCGCCGATGGTGAATTTGATGACCATCGTTATTCATGTGAATTTTGCCTTTCGTTCGCGTTTTTCCTTTGTTAATATCGTTCGTGATTACATTGCTACTACGCCTTTTTCAGTTTTCAGATGTCCGGGTCAGTGATGAACATTCACCAATATGTGAATCCTGATTTTGACAAGTGAGTGATTTTAGTTAATTGCGTGTTTGGTGATTGTTCATTTTTAGATACCATAATTTCCTATCGCAACACTGCAAACAAGTGAACGGCGGTAGACCAAGTCTCGGTTCATCTCAAACTCAACAAGTCCTATCATCATCTTCTAACCAACTAACTGATCGAAAAGTTACTAAACCGGACTCCTACAAAACTGTTATGTGTCAAGCATGGCTAGAATCTACAGCGTGCCCGTTTGCTGAAAATTGTCGATTTGCCCACGGAGAAGAAGAGCTACGACCAATCAAGTAAGTTAAACATAATGAGCGCCGATATTTACTATTGTTTTGCAGGATTGCCCCACGACAGAACAGCAAATACAAAACGAAGTTGTGCGACAAGTACACAACAATCGGAATTTGTCCCTACGGTAGCAGATGCTTGTTTATACATCCTGATCCGCACAAGAGAGCATCGTCCTTTCCGCGTTCTGAACAGGTACTAATCTCGTTCTTACGATTGTGATGAATTAAACGAAATGCTGATTTCAGAACGTAAATCCATTTGCACCACAAAATGGAAACATCCATAGCGGGTTTGGAGCAATCGGATCTCGTCCACATCCATCATGGCCATTGGAATCGCCGGCCTTCTATCGTAGAACAAGCACTGGATCTGTATCACCATTCTCGTCAAATTCTTCAAGTGTGTGCTGGACTGGAGGTTCTTCTGGTGAAGTCACACCTGATCGTGACTCCTTGTCTGACGCCGCCTTATCCATTGGTAGCAGCATCTCGGCCATGTCAGATACGCCTCGAATCTCGCGAATGGATCACCTTAGACGAGAGGAGCGCGTCGAATACTCTGATGGCTGCGCATACGACCCCTTCATGATGGCATCCGGGGCTGATAGCCTAGCACGTCGTCTGGCTGACGTTATGGATATTTGGAAATAATATTTCTAGCAGGAGACTAGAGGAGACTATTTATAGATGACTTATCTTAATTATTCCCTTACTTTGTTAATTTGTAGAATTTCCTAGCTGGTGGAGTATTGTACAAATAATAATTTTGTGTGTATCCTATTTTGTGATGCTTTATGTGACGTAACAATAAATTGATTATACCGTTTTCTTTCATTGCGTGGACAGCTTAATGCCGGTGTGCGACGTACAATCTTTCGCTTCGGTGAACTGAACATTATGGTCACGCTAGTGGAATTCCGGGACATAAGTAGCGGTGGTGGAATAAGAAGTTCCCATAGGCTAACTAACGACGTTGGTGTAGTATTGATGGAACCGGTGGTTGGTAACGTGAAGCCTAGTGGGGAAAGTTTAGAGAAAGGGCAACTTGTTTTCGATGCTAACTTTGAGTCTGGTAAGTCATTTGCCGTTTTCTTGTGAACTACCAACGTATATTCCAGGGAATCTAGGACGTGTTGACTCGTTAGGAACAAACGAGTACGATCTTTTTATCAGACCAGACACTTGCAGTCCGCGACATCGTGTTTGGTATTATTTCGCAGTGGAGAACGCAAAGGAGAATCAGGCTTGTGGGAAGTGCGTGGGTAGTACGAGCATAGTGATTTTCAGCGCGTTGTTTTCAATATCGTCAACTTCTCTAAAGATCGCAACCTTTTCGACTCGGCCTCGGCTTCTCCCGTCTATAAGGCTTCCTCACAGACGTCTTGGTGAGCCCTTTCTGCAAAATATCGAGTATGTTGTCCACTGCAGGTCACGAATTCCTGTGAAAAATCTATATTATTACCGAAGTGCGGCTCATGGAAACCGTTTCATCCTCTCCTTCTCGCATTTGTTCGACGATTCACACCGTGTGGAGTTCGCTTATTGTATACCGTACACATACACAAAGCTACAACAGTTTCTAGGGAACATTGAATCTCGAAACTTATCGTTTTTCAAAAGGGACCTTCTCTGCCAATCAGTGGTACATGATGAATGATTGTGATGTATGTAACACTAGTTTAGCAAAAGAGACGACTCGATCTCATTACCATTGCGGACGAGTCACTCAACAGAAAGCCGAAGGTTGTCTTCGTAATGGGTCGTGTACATCCTGGCGAAACACCTGCCAGTTTTGTAGTGCACGGTATGGCAAAATCTCAGTGAGTGGTAAACAGCCGACTTCCAGGACTAATTCAATTCCTCATCAGTGACGATACTCGCGCTGTAAAACTTCGTTCTTTATACACGTTTAAAATAGTCCCAATGTTGAATCCTGATGGCGTTTATTTGGGAAACTACAGGTATGCTAGCGCGTCAGCATGTCACCTTGTATCAACTTATGATTTACCAAAAACCCTTTTCTTTCAAACAGCAAAACATAGTTACAATTGTTCAAACCTAGTGTATTCACATAACCTGCATCTCCAGAAGTATGTTCTGCATATGTTAAAATATGATAGGAAAACGTGATTGGGTTGAGTTGATTATATCCAGTCTCCTTGGCTCAAGTTGGATTTTCCTGGATCGTGGAATGGGTAGAATTCAAAGGGAACCAGTACATTACTGACGCAAGTTGACTCAGTAAATGTCTCTAGTTTAATAAGAAAGAAAGTTAAAAACGTTTCTTACTGAAAAGCCTGGCTTGCAAGCCTTGTCAGTAAAATTAACTCCAATATCATTGTACTGTAATTTGTCAAAATTTCTGCGTATGTTAAGGTGTTCTCTCATGGGACTAGATTTGAACCGTCAGTGGCTCGATCCATCTTTGTGGGCACAACCAACAATATATGCTACAAAAAATCTTCTCCTGCAGTATAATTCAAATCCCGTAAGTGCTTGTGTGGTCCAGAAGATCCACAGATAGTACCACCTCCAGCAAATTGATCTTACGGCAGTAATCGACGTCCATGCCCATTCACAGAGGACGAACTCATTCCTTTATGGAAATGTGTTTTCAAAAGATCCGGAACGATGCGAACGGCAGTTGATCATACCGTATCTGCTATCGGAACTCACCGACGACTACTCGCTCGAATATACACAGTTCAACACCGATTCGGAAAAGGCAGGAACAAACCGCAGGTAATAAGCCCTATTACACACAACATGTCCTGAAAATTGGGACCTTAATTCAGAACAATGGGAACTCTTCTGGATCCGAATTGTTTGTGCTACACATTGGAAGCGTCCTTCTTTTCCTATTGCCCCAAAAACAATCCGTCCAACAAGCCGATACCGTACTACGACTACAAATGTAGGTGAAGTGATGGAAGGTTCAACTAGGGCCGATATATCTTGGTAGTTTGAGAGGTTTAGACGAAACTCTTTCTTCCTTCCTCTATATTAAAAAATCACACAAATTGTCGGAAATCTGAGCAAAACAAAAATAGGAAAGACGAAAGAAGATAAACGGACCTTCTGAAATTACCGCCGCTGATTCTATATTGTAGACGAACAACTGGGCGAGAACCTCGCATTAGGACTGCTGCAGTTCAACGAGGTGCTCAATGGCGAAAGAGATCTGGACATAAAGCGTTCCTTCCAATCGTTCCTGCCGAATAAGAAAGCCAAACCCGAGAAATGAGAACTTCCCGATCGTGAAGTGTACATAGCGCACCCCATATGATTGTGACGAGTGTTTTTCATGCGCCCTTAAGGTGCAAATAAAAACACATCCTCTTTTAGGATCCTTGATGATGACTGGATGATGTATGCGATAAATGATTTCTCAATGTCGTGCCTTCCTTTGGTGAGCTGACGGACAAGTGGCAAAAATGGCAAGTTACACAATGTGATCACGACGCATAATTACAGTTTTTGCGTCAAGGTTGCTAGGATTCCTACCCGTCGCTGCGTGTGGGAGCAGACGGCACAGGGAGGGAGCAATTTGCGGGCGGGCGGACAAGCGATAGAACTGCAAAAGGAGGGCTTTGACCTCTCCCTATTTAGGACTCATTATTGTCCTAGTGCGTACGCTCACATTTTGCGTCGTCCTTGCAGGAAGACGCTAAGTGTTTCAAGAGACAAACGATACAGCCACGCTAAAATCATTTCCGCAGTTACAGCCGGTGGGATCGGGACCGTCCCAGCTCGTCGGCACTGCGCCCACCCCTTCGTACAACCCATCAGACACCTCCCGCGTTGTATTTGGCCACCGCATTGTTTTCAATTCCTTGTTCTCCGTCGGCGCGACCTCTTTGCGTGCGTTCCTATTCTCGAGCACACTGACATTTCCGTTCACATCCTCCACGCGCTCCCTCATCCTCTCATGTCAAGTAATTGTATGGTTATTTGTAGTTTTTGTTCGCCTCGCCTTCTTACTGCCCACTGTCGCTGCACACCTATTCCCATTCGGAGCTATGTGCTAGCGGGACAAAGCTGAACTAGTCAAGGGAAAATGATCTTTCCAATTGAACCCCTTCTTGTAGCCATTTTCTGTGTAAGTTCCTAGTCAGAATCTTGCCTCTCTGAATGTCTTTTAGGTCGCAGCGACCTTATCTGCGGCTTCTACCATTGACAATCAAGTCATAGGTATGGAAGGAGAGTGGACCAGAATATGACCTTTCACCTTTAGGTACACCTGTTATTCAATGTAGGAAGAATTCGATATATTTTGCCGTGGAAACGCGGAATCCATTTAAAGGGAAGGTGTATGTGAAGGGAGAATACGAACGCAAAGAGTGCAAAGCTCTTTTTGGCTCCGAAGGCAGGACCCCTTTGCTGTTACCCTTTTCATGGCATATCTTCAGTGAATGGCCCTTCGTCAAACGTGCGCACGGGATCTCAGCATCGGCCAGACGAAAATACCCAGTTTAACCGCCTCAAACCTGACAACGCACATAGCGGCCGCACGAACAACCATGGTTCTTGGTATTCAGCGGTTGACAAAGCGGGATATCCAGAGAGTGGCTCTCAACACTTCCAGGGGAACGGTCCCCGTCTGTCTGGTACTCTAATAGAGACATCGATCATGAAATGTACTAATCGTTTAGAATTGCTAGGGAACAACCACGGTGCTAATCCTTTGTTTATCGCGAGATCAAAAGAATGTCCTCTACAGTGTCCTCCATGCAGCGCCGTCGATGAAGAGAGCCGCCGACTGCGACGCAAAACAAATCAAGCGGAAATAGAGCTTGAGCTCGGCACGTGCAATCTTCACAGAGACAGAACGGTAAATATGTGCCGCCCGAGTGATCATGCTGTCCATATATCTTCCAGCTGTCCCCACCTGGTGTTCAAGTCAGCGTGGTGGTCGTCGTCAGTTTCCACCAAAACTTCATCACAAAGGTGGATAAGGCCTATCACATCCAGTGTGCTTATGGCGAAGCAGAGAAGATGGTGACCGCGGAAGTGGAAGTAAACACGCAGCCTGCCACAAACATTGAGGGGATCGTCCAGCCACCAAAGTGCCGATATGAGATTGTAGACGACTTCGGTGAACTAATTAAGAATGTCCGTGTTGGACAGTTCATCACCCATCGATGGGTTTGCGACACCCCTGTGAAAGGTATTTTTCAAAAGTACAAATTGACTACGGAGACGTTTGATGTCTTCAAATGGCTATACACTACTTATCTATTGCGACGAGTACGCTAGTACTCATTCATGTTGCACTACAAACAGTAAAAATATGTCCAGCACAGTGAGATACTCGGTGCCTATGCAGATTTTTCAGAGAACTATGGAATGCTGGTTCACGACTGCTATGCCGAAGACGGACAGGGCAAAAGAGAGATCGTCATCAATAGCGAAGGGTTTGTTATCTATAAAAACGATGAATAACACTCCTTCTCTTGCCTTCAGCTGCGCCCGAGAAGCTTTCCTAATTCCGACACCATCGTACGACGCAGCGGCATTGACAGCCTCTGTCCGAACCGAAGTGTTCAAGTTCCCCGATCGGAGCTCTCTCGAATTCCAGTGCTCCATATCGCTGTGCACAAGACCTGATGAGCGGTGCAACGGCATTACGGTACTGCGAGGGACATTACCTTGGTTTTATAGAGATTTACAGCCTCCTAACTGCCACAGTTCGCGCACCAAGAGGTCGTCAGAATGGAGGGTGAATACGACAGAACCCTGGCAGCTACACACGCAAGCCCTTACCGTAGTCGATATCGACTCCCAGGTCGATTTTAGTGGTATGGTGTTCGTGCACCGCATTGTTTCACTAAGATGTTCAGAGATAACGAAGCGAAGGCAGGCGGAAGCGTTAAAATCTCCGGAACTGCACGAACTGTGCTTAACGGTCGTGGGCTTTGGTGCCTTAGTCGCATCGAGCACCTTCTTGTCTACGGTAGCAGGTACCATCGGAGTACTGTACCTTTTTACCCGGCAGTCCTCGATAAATTCGAAGCGTTTGGAAGCGTGGTAGACGTTATTACACTCATGATTCATTAAGTACAACAATAAATACAACATATCGACAAAGGGCACACATGGAAAGGCAGTAATATAACATAGTATACAACCTTTACTTTGACATACCTAAGTGAAGGATCTTGCGAATGGTGGCTGGTCCGTTCCACAAGCCCTTAACAAGGAAGTTCCAGTAGAGGAAAGGCATCAGGTAGCGCTTCATGAAATACGAGATCACCATGGGTTTTGCCTGATCTACGGGCAAGGTTTCCAGAGGACCGGCGCTATTGAACTCGGCCAATATGGCGTGGCGAGAATCGACGACAAGGGGACAAGAGGCGTAGCCATCGTACTGGAGTGCTGCGGTCATGATCAGCTGACGGACAACAACGTACCTGTGCAACGACTCCTTTCCCATCCATTACACTGTGCAGGTTTTTTCGGAGTGCTTTAAATTGGCTTGCTGTAATATGACGTCATTTTGGAATACCGTCTTGATATAGCTTACAAATAGCAGCAGCCGTCTTTGCGTTCGGGGTGTTCAAGCAGTCGCCAATGCCGAACACATTGTCGTACTTTACCGACCGAAGAGACAATGGGTCCACATTTACCCAGCCGTTGGCGTCGGTGAGTCCCGTGCTGACGGCTTCGCGCAAGGGCGCAATGGGAGAGCACGGAGGTCCGACGTGGAGAAGAGAGTACTGAAGAAAGTGAGAGAGGTCACTGGGAGATATTAAGTTCTACTTGCCTCATAGGTTTTGTAGTTATCCGTCGGTTTGCCCTCGCTGTCCAACAGCTGGAAGACCGCCTCCCGTTCGTGAGGCTTCACCTCGACCAAGTTGTGTCGAGTGTTCAACTGGATGTTCCGAGTCTCGACGATTTGGTTCAGCGCTTTCGCATACTTCTCAACGCCGAAGATTCTTCCGAGTGTGGTGTTGTACATCACATTGGCCCCCTCTCTTTTACCATGCTAAAGCTTGCCGATATTGGAAGTAGGACTGAGGAGCAAATGAACCTTTGTGAAGTAGTCCTCTGCGATGTAGCAGATCTTCTGCGGAGCTCCAGCACATTTGATCGGAGTGTTGGGGAAGGTGAAAATAGCGTTTCCACTCTGGAAACGCTCGATCTCCTTGAACGTCTTTTGTGCGTATTTCGGGTGGTAGATTGAGCAGACGCCCGGAGTGTCCAGCGCTTCGGGAAGGCCTTTGACCTGAAAGTCTGGTATTTGTTGTTGAACAATCGCTCTCGTCATACCATATCATATCGCAACTGCAATCCCGTGGCAATCACGAGGTAATCGTAGGTGATCTCCTCACCATTTCTACAATTGATCACATCAGCAAGGTTAGTACAAAGGATCCGATGATGATGGTAATAGCGATGGCCCCCCAAACATGTACAACTTTCAAACACTCACGTAGTGAGAATTTTGCTTAATTCCGGACGGAACTGCTGGACTCCCTCGTTGATCCACGTGCTGTTCGGGTGAATCATATCGCGCTCTTCCCGTACCAGACTGTTGAAATTCATAAGCCCTCCGCCAACGAGGGTGAATCCTGGCTGGTAATAGTGTTTCTAAAGAAGATGAAAACTTTACCAACTGCGCAGGTCAAACATACCGTACTCGGATCAAGCACGGCAACTTGGTTTTTTGGAAGGCTTTTGGCAAAGTGGTGCGAAATGGCGCATCCCGAAGCTCCTCCACCGACGACGAGAAGCTTATAGTGAGCTGGACAGAAGATATTGATCCAGTGTTGATCAGACAGACTTACCGCTCAGAGCAACTGGAGAAACCTTCATGACGAGCAGCTGGGGTAGCTTCAAAGGGTTCACACTGACTGAATGGTCAGCTATTTAATAGGCAAATTGAGCGAGTGGGGAGTGATCGCGCCTACGTGCAGTTCGCAAAGTACAAAAAGACCAGAAAGAGCATTCAAGTCGGCTGAAAAGAACAAGCTCCCTTTGATCGTTCTTTGAACATCGCTAGACGCGATCGAGGCGGCAGACACTCAACGGGCGGCCGAGCGACCGCCTTCCTTCCTCGTGCTATTTACCAAGGCGCGTCCTTTCATACTTTGAAACATCCCTGAAAGCCCTTTCAGGTAAACACATGGAGACTGTGCCTGGAGTTGGAGTTTGTGCGACGCGTTTTGCGCCACGTGCAGTCTGCTGCTCTTACTGTGCGGCCGATGTCAATCTTTAATCATCGTGATGCCGCGTAGTGTGTAACACGTCTGACTCAGGAGCACAACGTGCGCTTTGCAAAAGTGCGTCGCACTGTCCTGTATAGAAGGTTCAACAACATCACAAACGTTTTACAAGGTACTAATATAAATGTACACAAAAATCGTCGTGCTGATCACAGCTGATCAGTAGGACGGAACGACACTTAAACAGTTCTTCAGTAAAGTAGCATTTGCCACAGGGTATGTCGGAGGGCGGATGGGCCCGTTCGGTCCCACATAACAGAAGGGGAAGCGCAAGATATAGTACTTCGCAAGTGAAAGTTGAATGGGAGCTTCGCCCAGAGTAAAGTAATCTTCGTCTCCGATAGCCTGCAATTATATGCTGGTCAGATTATGTTGTTTACTGAACAACAAACCTGGACTTTTGGGTCGAGATGAATCGCAACGGGCGCTTTAGGGGTGATTACGTGGATTCGCATAAGCTGCGCTACAGTGTTCGGGGTCTTCTTGCATGGACAAGGCATCCAGATGGGTAAATCCGAAGCAAGCAACTCTGTTGCGCTTCCCTTAAGGAATACATATATTTATGTATGTTCCGATTACTCCAATGTTTACCTTAAGCTGGCCGCTGCGTCTAGAATGTTTCATTACTGTCCCTGGGGCTTCTAGCATAAAACGGTGGCCTCGTGAGCACTCGTAATCAAATCCAATGAAGAGCTAAAAAGTTAGATTAAATAGTTGCCCATAGAGGACTCAACCCCACCTTCACTTTCTCCACTTCCTGCTCCAAACCGTTTTCCAGTCGAATAATCCGCCTTTTGTGTTTGAATGTTGCGGGGTTGGTAATGTTCAATTCTGCAACAGCGGTATCCCACTTGGCACCGTTTACCGGTAGGATAACATCCAGTGGCAACAGGAACTCTGATCCCGCACGCATAGATGGTTGATCCCGCATTCCGATGTTATGACTGTAGAGTGACGAAGATCCTAGGCAGATGCAAGTCCAGGATGGGAACAAAGGCAAACGACGCGTCCTTTGGGAGGAGTGTGGCATATTCTCCAGAAAACGCCCCCTGAACTTTTTTTCAATTGCGTGATGTTTGGCGGCATTGGAGCTCCATGGGGTCACAGGAGTCGGGTTCCGGAAAGTGATCGGTTGTTCGTCATCAAGGTAGGATCCTTTCTTAAGCTTCAGTGTTGTCGGTGAAAGCTGAACATAAAGATTAGTAAACAAATGTAACTCCAAAAAATACTTTTTCTTCTGATGTGCTCGGCGTGGATCCCTTCCGATCAGAAGTCGAGGCTCTTTCTGACATAACGCTCTTCTCTGGGAACACTTCCTCTTCACCTCCACTTGCTTTCTCTCCATCCACTTCATGCTCATTATCTTTGATCCCGTGTGCATTATCTTCCACTTCGTGCTCATTGTCATCTGTGGTCTCCGGATTTGCGGAAGAGCACCTTTGGCTATCCACCTCCTCATCATTCTCGTTGGATGAAATGTAATTAGAAGCTCGTTCCCCCTCGTCCTCTGTAGTTAACTTATTGTCACCAAGCAGGTCTCCTTCATCAGATTCCTTTGAAATTTCTTCACTTTCCGAGTCCGTTTGAGACAATGATCGCCGAAGGTGGTACAAGTTCTCGTCATCAGAATCCAAGTAATAGTCCTAGAAAACGCGACTTGTATCATCATTTTCAACACAAAAGTTACTTCTTCCTCGTACGAGTCTTGATGTATCTTGGCCCCAACGCGAAAGTCGACTCGGTCAATACTGTGGCGATCGTCCTGCTCATCACTAAGTTCACCGTTGTCGCTAGATGGTCCAGAAGCAGACTGTGGATCGAATAGCTCAAAATTGTGACGCTCCAGAAATCGACAGCATTTGAAGTTGGGATGCTCATAGAACTCGTAGTTGGCTTCCTGAAAGCGCAAGCGGTTGGAAGTCCTGAGAGGAGGGCTGTCTTACTCGAATGGTGAAAGGATCCGGACGGATTGCTTGACTTTTTCCACAAGTACAACACGACATGTAATGAACTGCACTGCTGTGTTGCCGTTGCGGACCATCTGCTTCGGGGCCTCCTGGCACATTGTGGACCTAGACTGTTAGGGGAAGGATTAAAGAAGAAATTCTAGGTCTAACCGGTAGTGAACAAGGATTTCCATTAATAGACAACACAGCACACGGTCGGTTCTCACACTCCCACTCTTTCACGCAGCGTTTCGTGAGCGTTTCCACAACATTCGTTAAATTTGATCCGGTGTAGTTGCTTTGGAGGTAAGCCTTGGCACGTGCCAGCTAAATACAGATAAAACAAACTCTGGAAGCCCCAGTCGATTTACCTTCTGTTCGTGCAGGGCTCGGGAGTAAGATGACTGACCGCTCACTGAACCATGTTGGACGTACACGAAAAAAGCCTCGTCTTCATAAGCGGCATCCAGGCTAAAAATGATCATTGAAACAAATGTCAGGAAAACCGACGTTACGCTTTGGTCAGGCTAAGTTCGGTTTGAATAGTGGAATCGGCGCCTGCAATTTGATGTTCGGTAATGAGCAAACGGTATAATTCTCTTGCAGTTAGAAGAAATTCGGCGACAGTCGGATTCTACAATGTAAGCATGATTTTCTATGGGTGTATAATAATCATACAGAGAATACTAATTCGTCGTCGAGTTCTTCAGGACCGTGTTCCAAATGGAAGAGCAAAAAGTGTTCAAAGTCATCAACTGCTCGTTGTACTGAAATATAAAATAGTCTACATTATTCGATTTCTTGCCTCACATTTTCTTTCCTCGTCCGTGGGACCTTCAGATCGGTTGACTGTGATGTTCTCATATATTACGTCTTTCACAGTATCCACCGTCCACCCGTAGTTTCCGTTGACATGCACAAAACGGTCGTCTGAGACGCACGCAACGGACGACCGTCTGAAACAAGGCTTAAAGATAAAGATTGCACGAGAAGAATACTCACAGCTGGGGAACAATAATTCTGTAGGTTCGTAGAATAGATATAATCTGTCGTTCAATACTGTTCTGCATCTTTTCGAGAAGTTCTTTCTGAACGAAATTTTTAGACCTATAGCACAGCATTCAGACAAACCTTTTTAATTGCTCCTAATTCCATTCGCAACGGATTTCGATCGAAGAGGAAAAGCAGTCTGGGAACGGCAAACCTTCCCTCCTGAACAACACTTTCTGGCACACCTTCGACATCGGCCAAGGCTGAACAAAGTTCTTCTCTCCTGTTCTTTCTACATATATTTAAGTGTCTTGAGAGTTATGAAGATTTCACATACCGTAATTGGTTAAGAGTGCTAAGAGTTTTCGCGAAGGAAACATCAAAGCGGCACCCGGGATCGACGAACAAGACGATGTGAGATATGAGGAAAAGGAAATGGACGTACTGGTTGTATTCTTCCTCGAGCCTTGCCATCTGTTCATAAAAATTCTGAAGAAAAGTTTACTTGCATGTATGTGAAAACAAGAATAACCTACAGGAGGGTTTTTGCTGTCACTTTCCTCGGAAAAACAGTTGGCTACTGTTGTCATGTCGTTCATGCCGTGGAGTACCAAAAAAATTGCCGAATATTCAGGAGAAAAGTACGCTTCAATCTAAAAACAATTCAAGTACAAACATAACTTAAAATTCCTCCTGTCTTACATAGGTTCGCTTGTCCGTCGCACACCACATTCCTCCAAAGAGTTGATCATCGAAAAATGCATTTAGAACTTCACACTTCGAGTGCTCTGTTGATTCTTTTCCTATGACTGATATGACAGAAACTTCGACGTCGCTATAGGCATTAAGGCGATCAAAAGTCTCTCCCAACCATTCTTCAAAGTCTTCGGCCATTTTTCTACAACGACCCGGCGAATCTGTAAAACACAATAAGGAATAAGTTGACAGAGAAGTGTGGAATCAATGCAAGATAAGTATAGGCAAAGTCCATCGATTCGATTGTTTGATTGTGGAACGAACGATAAAGCTGTTTTACAGGAATTCCTTTTGAATAATGAATATCAAAGATTCAAGGAAGATATGTGCTCTCGCGCATTCGATTTCAGAGCTTCTGCTCCCATGTCGACGTTCCTGGCGAGCGCAAGGCGGGAAGTAAACTAATTCGACTTATACAAATCATCGGTGAAATGTTGTCACACCTTTCCATACGGAAAGTACGAAAGCATAAGATTCAAGATTAATCGAGAAATCGACGATCAAAAGGTTCGGCGAGAAAACGGAGTGTGAGATGCGCTACAGTATCGAACAAGACTCACGTCGTGTGAGACTTCTACCTCTCTTAACACGAGTGAGACTTGCAAGGAAGTACAAATATGTATACTGTAAGGTGATAGGCGTTTACATGCCGCGGTGCGCCAGAAATATACGTTGATTAGCAAGTCACAAACAAGGTGTAGTACAAAAATTCATCTTACTATTAAAGGTTCTTGACAGAGTTGTCACATGGACCCTTGATATTTTACATAGAGGACAGCTCGGACGACGCTCTTCATTACGCTTTGCTTCTTCAGCCAAATCCTTGTCAGAGTGGGGCAAGCTTATGGCTAGTAGGATGGATGCCGACCAATTAAAAAGGGTAGAGCAACGACGTATTCACTTAGGCGTGGCCTAATTTGGCTTCGGGGTCATACCCGTCTCTTCCCAGTCCCAAAGCCGAGATTGACAATTAATTAAGACGGTACGGCCCCTAAGCAGATACACATTGATCTGTGTGAAAGTACATCACGTGTCCTTGGATTTCAAAAGGGAACACGTAAATGAATTGCACTGCCACTTACGATCCCTTTTCCGATTCCAATGGATTTGTTTTCACTTTTTGTGTTGTCGTTGAAGATGAATGTGCACTGATCAGCGCAGATAGCGAAAGTTCTCCGAGTCTTTGCCATCGGCGATGGGATAAAACACTGTCGACGATGTTTTCGAAGAAAACAATTCGATTGCTGTCCGATAATTAGTGATGACCCGAGATTGAAATCACAACACTTTCACTTTCCCAACTCCCAATTCGCAATCTAGTTTACGAGCCCTAAGGCAGTTATGCAATTCATTGCGAAGGGTTGTTGTGAAGAGAGCGAACGGCGAAAGGAGATCCAGAGGCCGATATATCCAGTAGAAGTGAAGCAAAGGACAAACAGGGCTACCTGACATAGCCTTCGGCAAAAAGAGAAAACAGTGAGAACAGGCTTTCTTCTGTTAATTATTGACTTCGCTGTTTGCATCAACAGCAGAATATTGTGTGGTGATATAAAGGATATCGTCCTCGAAATCTTTAATTCTACCCATATGCCAGTTCAAAGAATGTAAGTGGTAAATGCAGATACTTCTTTTCCATCCATAAGGCGATATTTTGCTCGATTCTTGTGCTAGCACCTATCAGGGTCAACCGAGTAAGCACGTCTGTCCGATAGTGGGTGGACGATAATAGGAAACATTATGTCTTTGTACGGCTTGTCGTAAGGCAGCGATGACGCAACGAGCGCGCGAAAGAGGGTGGATATATGTTCGCTTGATCTTGCAGACCGGTTTATCCGCTATATCGCGGGACTCGTCCAAAAAAGATCGCCGCCAGTCAAACTTCCGAATTGGTTGCGTCTACCAGCAGAAGTTTGTTGTTTGATGTTATAGACTCAATGTTTGCTAGTTGCCTTATACTGTTTAAGTGAACAAATGTTCGCGCTTTAATTCCTCGATTGGTTAGTCTCTGTATGGTCGTTTCAGACTAGCCTCTATTGTGACATCTACCATGTCAACCCTCGGTCTTCACCCCATGCTCATCCAAGAGCAGGGTAAGAATTCAAACAACTGTGCCGGTAGTTTGGATATGGACTTTGAGCAGAAGTTTGAGGAGTGGCTTAAGGTGAACAGTGGGAAGGTTGCGGCCGTTTGCAAATGACTGTTTCAGTCGGTCGATGGACCCTCCTTTGTTTACTACCCAGAGGAGTGGCCGATGGCCGAAAAAGCGGAAAGAACTACTGTTCCGAGAGATTGCCAAGATCAGAAGGACATTCATAAAGACGGGCAACTTTCATCATGGGACACTACCTCGGTCTCTTCAAACGATGAAAAATGTTTGTTGGGGATAGACAACCCACGTAGAAGAACTGTTTAGCTCGAACGGGTACAAATCAGTTGGGAGGAATTTACGCTAATGGACGACCACTTCCATCGTACTTACGTGAGAAGATCATCGCTATGGCCAGTGCTGGAGTGAAACCATGTCAGATTTCCCGAGAACTCCGAGTTTCTCATGGATGTGTGTCAAAGATTCTGTCAAAGTACGCTCAACTGAGGGGTTCTTTTGTGATCCAATCAAATACCATAGATATCGCGATACCGGCTCTATACATCCCGGAAAAATCGGAGGTTCCAAACCCAAAAAATCTCTGCCACAGGTAGTGACCGCAATTGCCATATACAAGCACTATCGACCGACCATGTATTCCTGGGAGATTCGGGAACGCCTTGTCTCGGACGGCGTTTGCAGTCACGGAAACGTCCCCAGCGTCAGTTCAATTAACAGGTACTCACATACCACAGTCACCTTCAAACTCTGGCCTTATAAACAGAATTATTCGAACAAAACTCAGCTCGCGGAAACTACCGGATGGATTCGACCAGGTCAGTGAGATGTGCTCTTCGCCTGTCATGTCCGCTTCAACCGAATATTTTGAAAAACAATGCTATCAGTCCATGCACCAGTCCCCATTGCACGATTTCGCTAGCGAGTCCCTCACGTCTGTCCATGGAGAGGCCTCTCCACTTGCTCCTCTCAAAGTTTCTATAGAGCACTCCCCTCCACCCGTATACAGCTCCATTCCGTTTTAAAGTTCATTAGCGGCTTAGCTCCTAGGGCGTCGGTGAAATTCGAATTGATTATTACGATTAACGGGTGTAGAACTTTGTATAACTGCCGCTTTTTCCCTTCATTGGATTTCATGTATCACCATCATTGTACCGTACTCATTCCCTCTTCTCCACGTAAAAAGTGCCGATAAGACATGACGCATTTCACGCCTTGTGTACATGTCGATGCATGTGTATGAGTGTAAACCACATTTACCTCCGAATATGTTATTACATTAGTTGACATAGAATCTGGTTCATAAATAATTTTAAACACGTCCGCGGCGATTGTCACGTTATATACAGAAAGAATCTTATCACAGATGGAGTGCTAATAGCTCCTACATGAAAAGCTCTTTAAATGGAGCATTCGACATTAGGGGCATGCTTTTCTTTGTAGATATGTCGCTTCCTTTGTTTAGAGGCTAGTTCCATAGCTGCAACTTGAAGGGGCCATCCTCCACCAATTACTCCTGCTTGAACAGATGCTCCGGTCACAACAGCAAGCTCCGGATCTATTCCATAGTTTGGAGTGCGCCTGCAATAGATACATAAGCTTAATATGCTGGGAAACACTGGTCTTACTTAAAGTACGATCCAACAAGTTTGCGTACACGTGGCATCCGCGTGGATCCACCAACTAACACAATCTCATCAACGTCTTGAGTACCGATGTGAGCGTCCTCCAAAGCAGCTGCAATAGGTTCAGTGATGTGATCAAACAGCTCTTCATTGATAGCTTCAAATTGATCCCGAGTTAGCTGAATTGATCAATCACACTGGGACGTCGTTTTGAACTCACGACATAGTCAAAGGAATCAAGATCCTTTAAATCCAAAGAAATTACTGCTTTCGGGAAAGTCGTAAGACGAATTTTCGCTTCTTCAATAGCCATGCGCAGCTGTTGCAAATCTTCTTTGTCCTTCAATTTCTTTCCATATTTGGATTCGATATGATCCATCAGATAATGCTGAACACGGTCATTGAAGTCTTGGCCGCCCAGTCTGTTGTTGCCAGCCATTGCTTGAGTGACGAAGATTCCTCCCTGGAGCCACAAAACAGATACGTCCAACGTTCCACCACCTAAATACAAACATTATATCAATAGCACTACTTAATTGGATGCGACCTACCCAGATCTACAACGACAATGTATTCAACACCCTTCTTCTTGTGAAGACCGTAGGCGAGTGCGGCAGCTGTAGGTTCGCTAATTATCCGTCGGACTTCCATACCTAAATTATAGTCCAAAATATTGAATCAAATGTGCTATAACAGTACCAGAAAGTGAAGCTGCCTTCGCAGTAGCGTTTCGCTGAATGTCATCAAATTCAGCAGGCACTGATATTACCATCTGGGCAATAGATGTCTTCTTTTCTTTCTCCGCAGCATTTCTTAGATAACTAATAATGATACTCCCAATTTCCTCGGGGGTAACGATTCTAAAATATGACACTTATAATTATGAACTCCTGTAAATATTTACTTTAGGGAAGTGCTGAGGGGAATTTCAAAGTAGGCAGATCCGTTTTCGAACAACTTGATAGCAAAGGGGTATCTCTCCTTATCAGCCTAAGGACGAACATTAGATGAGGATGCTACGGTACAAAACTTGCTATAAATTGAGGATCATCGTCAGAGAAGGTCTTCCCGATAAAACGTTTCGCATCGTAAATTGTTCGCAGAGGATTCTTCTCTTGTTGTTCAACAGCACGATGACCAACTAATACAGAACCGTTAGCACTGAAACAAAATACGAGATGTGAGCTTGCAAATTGTTTAACATACAGAAAGCCGACAACACTGGGTATGCTGCGCTTGCCGAGATCGTCAGCGATTATTTCAGTGTCTCCGGTCACTGCGTGGTAAACTCCAATGGAGGAAAACGTTGTTCCCAAGTCTATTCCAACTATCTTCGGCGGAGGCGGAGGAAGTCCATATTTCTGGGCCATGTATCCCGCCAAAAGCAACGCAAGGACGGCGCTACCTATAATAAATGGATGAATATAGCTGAACGTGAAAGGATAGAAACCGATTATTGAAACAGTTGAAGACATCGATATAGGCTGTCGTAGGGAAACCTTGCGATATGTCTTGGCGGGATAACACCTACAAGATACAACAATTAGCGTGATACATATAAATATTACATTAAAATAAACACACGTCCGCAACGACTCACTACAGTCTAGACTACTGACAAGGAACAATGTGTTGGAGCTTCCAACAGGCACAATGTCCTTTGAGCTGACGTCAGCCAATTGGTACTCCCGAAGTTCGATGTGTGTGGCCTATTCCAAGGACAAGGTATATAATAAATACAAGAGATAAATTGGGGATTTCAATATACGAAGTATACAAAACTGCATACTGTGGAAAGTAATGAGCCTACTATCTCCATTTACAATTCCATAAACCGCATTATTGCAAGAACGCCTCCTTCTTGGAAGATTCTCGATTTGATGATGCAATACTTGCATTAATTGGAATTGAACACTGTCCGTGTGTTCAGAGTTAATACGTTTGACATTCGATCGTCTGAGTATTCCTGTGTGTAGCAGCAAGTCTCACACTTCCGTGGATCTGCGGTAAAAACCGCCGCGGGAAAAAACCGCCGCGGGTAAAAACCGCCGCGGGAAAAAACCGCCACAGGTAAGAACCGCCGCGGTCAAAATCGCCGCGGGTAGAAACCGCCGCGGGTAAAAA
>JADLIF010003386.1:0-29013 GCA_016648015.1 Steinernema khuongi
GTTTTATGTCAAATCAAAATTTGGGCCGATAATGTCTACGGCATATTAATGTACTCCCAAAAGGATTTCGATTGCACCCCATTTCGTTTCATTCGGAGTGTGACAGTTGGGGACCTTTACTATTAAGGGTACTGCCAACTTCAATCGTGTCTTGTCCATTCAGAACTTCATTGAGCTCGTGTTGTAAACTGGGAGCACGACCACTTTAAGTTCTTGTCCGTGCCTCCAGGGGGACACTCCAAAACTGTGGTTTATGACGTACCCTCAATTAGGCAGAAGTGCGCTTTTTGTGATCCCAAGTGCAAGATCATTTTTCTTAAGACAATTACCGGAAAAAGTCTATCTTAGAGTGGAACCGCGGTTTTCGAACCTAATTGAGGCTTGCAAAACTTTCGAACCCGCCAGAACGGAAATATGAAGAAGCACTTGGATCGGTTGGCACTAAACGTCTTCATAATTACACCAAGAGGTCATTCAGTCGAAGGGAAAAAGAGGCATCGTCATCGTTATTTTTCTTGTGTTCAGAGTAAAGCTCAGAAGCTACATTGTATTCGTTCGTTCAAGATTCTAAAGGCGTCTAATGACTTCTGTTCAACCGAAGGTTACCTTCGAAAATTAAGTGCATTAGTCGCCGGGTGTCCAGCGGCATTTGCATCAAAGTACGGTTACTCTGGGAGACAGAGTCTACAGTTGTTGTGTTGTTGTGTTGGCAAGGGAAACCGACCGGCGTCACGTGTTTCGCACAGACGTTCACGTCACCGGTCAGCTAATCCTCAAGGAGTGCACGATCGGCTTATGGACGCATGTCGAGCTCACCTAATGAACTCGTTCCGCTGGTGAATCTGATATTCGGCCAATTTTCGCCCTTCGCCGTGCATGCCCTCGGTCATTATAATTCGGCACGTTGCATTGGGTTCGTACATCTGATACCCGTCGTCATTAGAGGTCGGCTGCAGTTCGCGACGAAGCCTGAGTTGGGACACCGGCGGGAGGGATAATCTGCGTGTACCGCCCATAATTGAAAAGCCAATGGTGCGACCCTGGTTTAGCCTGCGGAGTTGATACTATTGGGAGTGCAGTTGTAGCGGCTCATTGGTTTCAGCTTTAGTGGAGTTGGTAGCCTCCACGAACGGGACATTTTTATTCTCAGAAGTCGTGGAGACTTCTTGCGTGCTGGTCCGTTTCCGTGTTCCGCCGTTTCAAACCCAGCGCCGCGGTTTGCATGCCCCTCCCTCTCTTCCGAATATCCCGGGCTTTCGTCTTGTCCAACTAATCCGGTTCGTTTAATTTGCTTCCTCGTTGATTGGGCACAACGTTGCTGCTTGCGGAGCAGCAACTGTCCCCTCCGGTTCAGATCACGGAGCCGCTTACTGTCCACCACTCAAGCGCCATAAGACGGTGATGTGGGCTGGCGAAGTTTCAGTCGGGAAAGGGGGCGGCGCCAAGTCGCTTCTCACGTTCATTCCCTTTGTTCACTTCATCTCCTTTCTCTTCCACACACACTTAGGCGTCTTTTGACAAGAACCTAGAATTTGTCACCTCATCATCCGCCTCTTCCTTCCTGTGAGTCAGTGGCCCCACGACCTATTCAAGTCTCCTCCCGCTGCCGCCTGCCTTTTGTAAGATCCGCCGCGATGCTCTGTGCGCCATTCGTCTAATCCGTCGAGCGAAGATCTTGTGCTTCGAGCCAAAGGCTAACTAGTGCTGTTGGTTCGCTATGATGCAGTACAAATTTGTCACGCAATGCGCGCTCACCGGTAAATTATCATCTAATGAGCTCGGCCAGAAGCCAACCGTGAGGGTGCGTCATTGGGCATCACTGCGGTTTCCCTGAGATCGTGCATGTTTTCCTCCTTCTCCGTTCTCAGACAGAGTTTTAAACATATTTTCGACCTGATTTTCCCAGGCGGCATGTTCTTTATGTGTGGAATTTAATTAATTGCTTTCTAACGACTAAACATTTTAGTCTGTTGTAAATATCTAATTAGTATTTAGGGTTTCTCTACAGTCGTTGGAAGTCTAAACGCGTGAGAAGAGTTCTGCTATCAAACGCGCTGTACCGCTATCAGATTCTAAGTACCCAAGCACAGTGACAAATTTTAATCAAGCGTGTCTTTTCCCATGTCCTTTTTGTTTTCACGTTTCCGTGGATCTACCCATTCAACTCGTTCATCATTCAGATTCAAAAACGCGATGATTGCAAGAGCAGCTTCGTGCCTCAGCGCTGTTTTGGTGGTTGTTGTGTTAGTCGCCATCGCTGACTCAGCGGCCATTTCAAAGGAGGGACAAAAGAAACTCGACTACGGTAGCGCTACTTATCCCGACACCTTTGAGAAGCGATCGTTCGGCGACATGGGACAGTTCCGGCAGACCTATGGTACACCGCCCTCTGTCAAGGCTAACTTTCGACATGTTCATTGCAGACAAGAGACTCTCTGGTCTGCCCAGCCACCAACTAGACCGCATGGCCTACCAAATGAGCTTTGGCAAGCGATCGGGAGAAATCGACGCAAACGCGTTCCGCATGAGCTTCGGCAAGCGACAATCGGTACAAAAATTTATATAATTCCTAAAAACAGTGAAAATTTGTAGGCTGACAACGACGAGGTCCCGCAGCTGTCCGGATCGCCGTTCCTCATGCTGGCAAACAACGATCTAACCGACCCGGCCTACCAGCCCGAGGAAGCTGCCCAGCCACCCAGCAAGCGCATGGACTCCAATAACTTTTTTGTCGGTCTTGGGAAATGAACTAACTGTTGAGACCTACTGGTTGTAACAAAAACGTTCAAAGACAATGTATCGTCCACGCTATTTAATAGGTCGCTTCTCCACTTTCCCCTTGTCCTCTCGAACGAACAACGCACACCACATTTACTCCTTTCCACACACGATCGTCCCTTTGCTTGTACTGTATCGAAGAACTGTTTCGAGTTGAGACTCGACGAATTTGAGCCACAAATTTTATCGTCCTAGCCGTTTGATCTCAGTGATTTGCGCATGAAGAAGGGCTGAATGAAATAAAGGGAACTTTGAATTGAGTATGCGTGCTTCCCAAGCAGTCCATTAGGCGGCCATCGAGGTGACAGACGTGCACGGATTGAGTTCCCACGAATTGGATTTCGCACAGAAGTAATTATTGACAATGTTTGTATCGCAGGATGTTGACATTTTTGCATCACACGTTGTTTCAACTCGGATGACGCGATTGTCACTGTCTGTGTGCGCCCTATCACAAAGACGCTCTTCAACGTTCACCAACGCCGGTGGCCTGTGCCCTTGTCAACTTGATTTACAACACTCTTCTTCAGGTGCTCCGAGTCTCGGGGGTACGCTGAAGTACACTTTCGGTTTGTTTATGTATGTAAACAGTCGGCGGCCGAAAATTTATTAACATTAGTCGAGACAGAAAACATCGTCGCCTTATTAATCCCACAAGGGGCATGAGGACAGACATGGTTACCCTTGTCCCTTGAATGCGTTAAACGGACGAAGTCAACTTTGGCCGGTATCTGCACGGTTCTATGCGTACGGAGACCTTGTTTTCTGAGCCGTGCAATGAAACAAACGAACCTGTTGTTGACGTAGAAATTAGCGCCGAAGCAGCTTTGACGGAAGCAGACGCGAGCAAGCCGAGGATTTACAGCGGTTAGCGCGGATTATCAGCAGAAATTAGACGTTAAAAATAAAAAGAAGCAATTTAAGGTAGCGAGAGACGAATCATAAGTTGATGAAAAAACTAGCAAGAATCTCTGTGGCTTCTCGCGACTTACTTTTGTCAACATAGGACTTCGAGGTCACCGTGACGTGTAGACAAGAAGACATAGTTAGCGAGTGCATAAAGTTTATTGCAGCGTTGCGTCTTCTTCCTCGTGCATCGATCTTCAGACCTCAATTATGATATCACCAGTGAGTGATGTTATGCAGAAGTGATGAATCTGTGAATTTCTCAGGAATTTAACAGCGCTTGTTGTGTTTGCTGGTTCCTTGCATTTAAACAAGGGATTTAAGGAAAGGCGTGAGAAACTTTTGCGCTGAGTCAGAGCGTGGCCCAGACGGACACACTTTTTGGCCTCTGTGTTCCGAATGGGCGATTTGCGGCATATTTTATTTAGTTGGTAACCAGCCACACGTGTCGCACCCTGTGCATTGATTGTGTGTGCCCATTCTCTTTGAGCAAGTATTTTTTAAATGTCTGCATTTCAGCACAAGGGACTCCACGGCGGCCAAAACCAAGCTTGTTGGACACAGGGGAACAAGAAAGAGAAACACAGATCACCACCTCGCCATCTTTATCCAATACATCTTTGGTAGAACAAGATATTTCAGCAAAGCCGATGTTGTCACCCGTACGCAACCGAGAAGACTGCTGTCGATGTTGATTATGTACAGAATCCGCGAAGTCCGCGGTCATTCAACCGGAACGAACGTTGCTGAGAAATTGCTCTTCGGAGAGCACATTACCCGGCGGATCATACTTCACCACAACGTAAATGAGATGCATGCCTTTTCGCGGAAGACAGGCGCTGCTTCTGTGGCCGGTGGACTGGCGAATGGCCACACCAACGCCCATCTTCTCGGTGGACCGCCAGATCATCTGCGTGAAGTGGCCAACGCGGTGAATTTCGCGCGGACGGAAACTAAACAGGCATCAATGACAGAAAAACTGTGTCAGAGAACTCACTCGTTGAAGTTATATCCGTCGCCCTCTATGTAGAAGCTCTTCGCGACACTGGCGGCGGTCGCTTCGGCTGACGGAAGCACGGATCCTCCAAAGAAGAACAGATTTTCGCCATACCTAGAAATGCAAAAGTGCAATTTGAGTGTATAGTTTGAAACATGAGTGTGTTGCGCGCAATTTGACTCCGTTCTAGCCGCCCGCGAGAGTTGTCACTTCCTTGAGAACCGGTTATCAGAAACATACACATAGTCTTTTCCATGTATCTCTTTGGGAAAGGCATGAAAACTTAATTACCTTCTCATGGGATCGTGCTTCAGACATGCTTCCTGGTTGGCCAAGTGGTCGGCCCACGCCTGAGCACTTCGCTCGATTTCCATGTCATACTGTAGGGGACCGGCCCTGTGAACGGCACGGAAACGATTATGCGCATCGGTCAGCTGCAAAGGACCTCTTTACATTTTAGAAGTGCTGTGGCATCACCTACGGTTCTTCTGAACGTGTTCAGGTCGAAGTCCTTGGGAACTAGCTTTTCGGCCAAAGCGCCGTTCATCAAGTAGTTCCTGATTTGATCTAACTGCAAAGAACACTCTCACTCCGAGGTGGTCGCACAACCACTTACAGTGTTTCCGACGTTCGCTTTTGTACTTTCCATTGCAAGCGCCTTGGTCGTCTTTCGAACGTTATTCTTCAATTGGCCGTAGCGCTTCATGAACGTGGCCATTTTAGGGTATGTCGGGAATTCAGGAAGATCACGAAGAGTAGTTGTTCTCGCCACTGGTGAGGCTCGTTCATTCGATTTTGAAGGTAGTACTACATAGCTCAGTCTGAAAAGGTCAACGGATGTCTTTCCTCAAAAAGCGAAGCTACCGTATGTCTCCCGTTCTTGTAAAGGCAGTGATTTTGGAGTTGGTTCGTTTGGCACTGTTGGGAATGATCTGCCAGGAAGGACTGGACAGTGTTCGAGAATCCAGCACAACTTTGATGTAGAGCAATTGCTGAATTTCCGAGACGGAGTGGAAACGCGCTCCGAGACACTTGGACGGGTTCAGGCTGTGCATACAGCTTGCGGAAAAGACTGCCCTCGGAACAGACTGGGCCGCAGTTTTGCCTCTGATGTTGTTCTGGCACGAGCACAAACCAGAACGGTCCGGATCGGTCGTGGCACGAGAGCAAAGACAGAAGCTAAAAAGATGCATTAGCCAAAGATGACACGCTTCGACTTCTACCTGAAGGAGTATGGCGAATTTCGGAAGGCACTGATCTCGGGATATCCCAGGGCTTCATACTTGGAGACAACAACATCGACATTTTGCTAAAATAGAGCGGCTCCATGTGTCATGAGTGGTTCCTAACTTACCAGTTGACCACCGACTACAGTAAGAAGCGCAAGCAGCGCCAGAGACGCTCCGGTTGTCGCAGACATGGGTGTCTGCGAAAAGTTGGCGCCAACCCTTCGGCTCTCTCTTATATAGACAACGGAAATGGAGGTGTACTATGACAAAAGTCGGGTGACGCTTGTGCAGAACTTGAGTACCGATGGGATGGCGCTCCCGGCCGCGCGTGTTCTGATGGTCGCCAGGCGATGGATCACCCGCCGCTGACGCTTGTAGTGA
Source organism: Steinernema khuongi (assembly GCA_016648015.1). Taxonomy (NCBI): domain Eukaryota; kingdom Metazoa; phylum Nematoda; class Chromadorea; order Rhabditida; family Steinernematidae; genus Steinernema; species Steinernema khuongi. The sequence continues at coordinate 6,292 of JADLIF010003386.1, forward strand.
GTGACCTTCAATTAAATCTCGATTTTCATGATTAACTGCAGTCCTGGCACCGAGGTAACGCACTTTCCAACAGCCGCACTTTTGCAGAAGTTACAAAACGGAACCCGCAGTCACAGAGTGCATGGTGAGCGCAGTAAAAATGACTGTTTCGGATTACTAGGTGTGAACAGGCATCGGGTTCATTCGCCTTGTGCGCGTTGGTTCCTTCCACAAGTTGCACTTTTGTCTGAACGTCTAATTTCCAGAAAACGAGTTTTTCGGAAACATTTCCCTCTTCTCATTTCGAGGACGAGCCTTACTGTAAGTGCACAACACTAATCGTTCACTCGAGACTCATTCTGTCACGTTCACTTTGAGATGCCCTTTTGGGGTGAGTGGCCACCATTACCTGCGTAAATACCTCCTTACGGGTGCAAGTAAGTTTCAACACGCCAAAGAACTAGAGTTCAAGCGTCGATAAACTCATTGTTATCCAGGTAAACATGGTATACTTTGTGAGACATCTGATTATGCTAGAGGTCAGCATTACAGAATTAGACTAAATTTGATCCCTATGGGTATACGGTACACACATGACATGCAATGTGAGAGTAAAAATGGAGGATTGTCATTGGGCCTACTTTCTAAAATTTTTACCTGAAATCAGTTTGAATCGGGTCCTAAACACCCACTCCTCTGGTGTAAACGAAATTATCAAGTTTCAGCACGCCCAACGCGCCAGGTTACGAGTCGATAAAACCATTGTTATCACGTGAAACAAGGTATACATTTGATAAAAGAAAGAGTTTGGTTCTTCTCAGGGATGCCACTGAGGATACACGATTTGGTTGAAGTATGGCTGACAAAGCTGGGCCCATGGGTTCACATTCGCCGGCTGCACTGCGTTGATTGCCGCTAAGTTGAGGAGGCCAATAGGCGTTTGGGGTAATGTCTAAATCGTGGGCATTGAGTAGCTTTGGAATGTGTCGTGTGGTTACTTTTTCCTGAGTGCGTCCCCATGAACATTTAACCGTCTGGCAGCCAAGTTGCGCGCCGTTCATCTTCAAGATTGCCCTGGCCGCCTCGTTTTTCGCCGCGAACCGCACAAACGCGTATCCTTGCTGCTTGAACACCCGTATTTCCTTCACTGTACCGTACTGTTTGAACTGCTCTTCGATGTCCTCGGCTAAAGGAGGAATTAAAAGTTCTTAATGACTCAGGAATCTTACAAGTGACAGTAACGTGCACGTTGCCGACATAGACCGTCGTGTTATCTTCCTTGGCCGAGTGGTAGATTTGCTCATATGTTTTTTCGGCCGTCTCCTCACTAGGTCTCCGCTGCGCCCAGTTGGTCCGCACCGCGCGCCGACCTATCATCTGTCCCTGCATGCTCTGGATCGCCATCTCCGCACACGCCTTCTCCGGGAATGAAACGAAGCCGTAACCTTTGGATTTCATGGTCTGTGCGTCGCGAATTATTTTGGCATCTCTGCAAACGCGCCTTTCGTACTCTTCACAGCTCAATTGTTCCAACTCACGAGACTTCGCCAAACTTGAGGAATGCGCTGCGGAGGATTTCTGCGTCGACTTCGGGAGACAAATCGCCAACGAACACGTGAAAGTGCTCTGAAAGTTGGAATTAGAGGTCTTTTTGCTTTATGTTCTATTGTAAGTATTACAATCGCAAATTTTCATTTTTTAACCACCTTTCAGATGGAAATGAACAATCGACTAGTCGAGCGGCAAGGCTGAGTATGGCTGCCGAACATTCGGTAGTCATACTCAATGAACGAAAAAAAGGCGAAAATTTTATTCGATTTCAAAACACTCAACCGTTGCCAATCGTAAAATCGAAAAGTGCAGAAATTTTGAAATCGATAAAGCACTACTTTAAAAATATTGAACTTAGAACTGAAACAGTTCGCTTTCACTTCCGAGATCTTCCACATCAACTTCGTTGCATATATGCTTTGCGTGTACAACAGTGACTTACTGCTTGTATCCACTTTCGGTGGGATCGGCTGAGGGGGAGTGTACTGTGAATCCTAAAATCGAGTGTCGTCATAGGCCAGAGCGATAAACAACTTACGGCCGCGCGATGTATTGCGGCGAGGGATACGGTGCCCGCGTCTATTCCGGTCTGAGGTACCAAGAAGATCGGAACTCCTTCGAAGAGACTTCCGTTCGGATTGAGCGATATGCCGGCGGAGGAGGTCGGAGGTGCGAGAAAGCCCGTAGTGGGGGGAAATGACTGTTGAAGGCCAAAGCTCGGTGTGACTACCGTAACCGGCGTGGAGCAGACGGAGGACACAGTAGACTGACTGGCTCCAGTGGTACTTGCCGGACCCGACACACCGCTGGCGGGTAAGTACTGAGGTAGGAGGGTGGTAGCCGCCGGGGCCATCTGGTGTGCCGAAACTCCGGAGCTGCAGGGCGTGTGCGGGGCGTTTCCGGTGGGGGGCATGGCAAGAGTGAGCATCTTCTTCGAAACGTGCTCCAAGTACAGGAGGTCAGCGTCGGCAATGAGGGCCTGTTCGCCGTATTCGCAAGGAAATGAGCGCTTCAGGGTGGCAAGTTTACGAGTGTCGAAGAGGACCGGGAAAGTCCTTCTTCAGCAGTGGCACCAAAATAACGGACGTTGCAAAGAAGCGGCGGTCAGGGCGAGGGAGAGGCGGACGCGTGGTTGGACGAAGCCTCTCAGTGGGATTCGAGCCGGTTGTCCGTTTGACAATAAAACTGTAACGGCCGGGGCCAGTGCGGTCGTCGACTTCCTCAGTGGTCGGGTGATGCTTTTGGAACAGGTGTTCCAATATTTGATCAGCAGATGTGCGATGAACCGCTCTGGAACAAACGACTCATAGTAGTAATTGCCTAAACGAGACAATCTCTTCTCGGAAAACGTGGACAGAACGCAGAAATTGCATTGGTCTTGAGCAATTAGCTTCGCGACAAACACGCATATCTTTCTCATGGTCTCCATTTCCTCGGGGAGTGGGAGAACCTAGCATGGAAGAGGTGCTTCAGATTCGGCGCCAGAACACGCACAGCATGTTCCCGTGCTGCCTCAGGCAGCGGCACAATAACTCGTTCTACATTTATAAACTTGTTAATTTCTAATCAAGGGATGAGCACGACGGGCACCGTGCCTCGGTCCATTCATGCTCGCATCGCAACATACTTAATGCAAAGGGTACTAAACAAGGCAAACGTCGGGTGCACGTTTGCCGACGGGCCTGCCCCCGCTCGGATCCTTCCCGCAGTCAAAAGCCATCATGAAAACAAGTGCCCAAGTATGGGTTGCTCAAACCAAAGGGCCAAAGGGACAAAGGCGAGCCGCTGCGAGTGGTCGCCCGCCGCCGACTCCGGTATTTCAGGCGCGGTCGCCGTCCAGGACGAACGCTTGTCTAAGTGCCCGCATTAGCCTCGCACACTTGGAGCTGCGCCCATTTCGTTCTGTATCCAAGCGTGCATTAGGTCGTTAACGTAACGGCTCTAATTGCTAGGCTAAGTGAAAGTGACAGGAAAAGTAATTTTCCCTCTCCCGTGTTAAGAAATAAAAAATCCGATAATTCAGTTGACCATAACAAGACGACGGAAAGATAGAACGGAAGACCATTTTCCGTTTGTCTCCACCGGTGCGCGACGAATAACAACCGTAAAAGTCTCGTTAAGACTAGGCCATTAGCCGAAGGGCACCGGCGCTTCCGAGAAGCGGCTGCTGGACAGACTAGCTACGTCGTTCCTCTACAGAAGCACTGGGACACGCAACAGCATTTGCATACCGAACGTGACAAAGGAGTCCGGGGCTGGCTAAATGGAGCAATTGTTGCATTGACTGATCGATACCACTTGGATGTCTTCATTGTTTGTTCGTGGTCCCTCATGCCCAAAATCGCATTAATATAATATCAGGCTAATACGAAGTCGTTACGACCGCTCACTTCCGTCATATCTGGGCCTCGCTCCGGGCATCTTCGGTGGAAGCGCTTCGGGGACGCGTGTTTTGGATCTCGGGAAGGGGTCGCGCTGACCAAACTCATTACAAAGATGACATGCAGCAGCCGCGGAGACCATGGCATCTTTCGTGCCGTCGCCAATCAGACATGACGAGTGTTCGCGCGCGAACGCAAGCAACAGGACGCTAGGAACAAGGGGAAGCCGTTCTTCGCTCACAGTCTTAGCCGTCGGAAGCCGAAGCGAACTGTGGCGCGCGTAACTCTATCTCACGAAGCGCACCGCATTGTGGCCGCCGGCACATCTGTAGCGCTCTGTCCTCGTTATGGTGAGATTAAACCGGCCGTTATGCGGACTAACGAATTAATACTACCGACGACACAGTGTGTACCGTTTTTATCGGTTACAACACAGCGTCGCGCCTCATCACCTCAGACAAAAAGTTGCGCAGAGCGCGAAAAAAACTGAGTCTCCGCGAGCTCAAAATCCATCTCCACTATGAGAGCCTAAATATCAACGCGAATAGGCGTTGTTGATATGTCCAAGTTTAAAAATTAAAACAGCCTCTTAGGCATGCATGCGCTCATGCATCTTAAAACAAATGAAAATGAGGAGGAACAAACAGAACGCTGGTGCTTGATGGTATCTCGTGTGTGTGGAAGACGTCTTCTCTGACTTGATGAGCAGATGACAAGTGGACTGGAATTGGACGTTCTGGCCCGGATAAGACTGTGCCTATGCGCGCCGCGCGTCAATTCCCAGATCCGGACATTGAAAGACGTTTGTCTCCAAGTCCCAATGAGGGGAGGCGGAACAAGGGAGTTTCACTCGCAACTTCAAACGTCCTTATGCAAATTCGTAGTAGCGTCTGATTAAGCCCTTAATGAAGAGTCACAACTAACAAGTCTGGAGCACAAAGAAAACAACGAGGGTGAAAGAGGGAGGGACGGAAAACGGCTACCGTAAGTCACCTATTCGTCAGTAAATAACACGTCGACCCTCCGAAACGCGACTGTATCGTTTTATTTGCGCAATTGACCACGGTCAGAGGTAATTCATGCTTTGTCGTCACAACTGCAGGAAAAGATAAACACAGACATAATGTTGAGAATACGAGCTAACGTGGGCTAGGAGCGAAGGAGAACGGAACCAAGGCCCGCTCGGAGCCGGCACGATTTCAACGTTGCTGTTGACACCACTCGGTCGCCGAACGCAAACGCATTAACAGATTGTTATGGCACAAAACTGCACGCATAATTTCGGTGAACAAGATACGAGGGCCGAACTCAGCGAATGGATTATTTCGCGTTTGCACAGGTGGGGGCCATTGTGCCACATCACATCCTATGTGTGGAACGTGGAACTACGCAGTAAAGCAGAGCTTTATGGGGCGCGTCTGAAAAATTATAAATCGTCTTACAAACCCCTGGTCGTAAAACCAAGTTGAACAACGACGGTCCGTCCGTGGGGCAATCTGCGACGAGGACACGGTGACTGCCGGGCGAGAAGTTCAACTGATTCGCGCAACGAACTGTTCGGTGACAAACTATGCAGAGAAGAGGGGAGACCCTTTGCGTAACCCGATTAAGACCCGCGGCCAGAGACTATACCATGTAGTTAGACACCGAATTAATTGTAATGATAGCCGTTTTTGTGGAGCCGATGGCGGACGCGCATCTTCACGGGCTGCTGCCATCGTCGCCGGCGTCGTGAGCGTCGTTACAGTCGGTGACCCCGTCTTACTCCCTCGTGCTTCCCGTCGTCACCGAGCAAAAAGCGCGTTTCACGGAAGCAACCGCGTCGTCTTTTACTTTGAGTGAGGTCTGTAGAAGGTCGTCCGCGTTTTTTGTTCCTCTCCGATATTCCGAAGTGTAAAATATAGGAGTTCTCCTTCGTCATCAATATTGGACGGTGAAGTTTTACGCGCCGCAGACGACAATATTGCGACAAAATTCGCGTTCCGTATGGCATTGACAGTTTGCGGTGTTGTTGGCGGCGGCTGAGCTGCTGCAACGACCGCAGGCGCAGTGTTGTTTTTCAGTTACAAGACAAAAAACCACACACACACACACACGCCTCCGCCATCAAGGGAGTTCGCCGCGTACCGCAAGGTCACCACTGATATAACCACTCGCCGCACGGTTGGAACGGCGTCGGAAAAGCGTAAAATCACGGAACTGTTCTTTGGGCTGGCTTCGTTCAGCGGACGTGCAGCCTGAGAGCGCGAGACGCGGCTTTCCCTTAGCGGATGGCCACCGTCGACGACTGACCGTCCAGCCAGCTACAAGAACGCGAGAAGGAGAAGATCTCGTTCGATTGTCTTCTCCGAGTCTCATTTGAAAAACTGATTTGCGCACCGATTATGGTAGAGCACCCCTTACTGCGTTTATGACGTCCTGTTCACGCGCCAATTTACTTCAAAACACTCTGTTGGACTATACATAAAATACATACGCTTCTCGCTGGATCCGAGACTTCGGGACGAAATTGCTGACATCAATCGTGCTCGAACACGGCGCCTCCTCCGCTACAGGCGATCATTCGAAAATAACCCTTTGTGCACGGAAAGGAAAACAGATCGGAGCATAGGATGCACCGAAACGGTCTACGCGAACGGATATGGCTCGAAGAGATTCTTTCTTGAAATGCACGTCACAGTTCTGGATTTTCCATTACAATGCAATGGTGAGTTCGGCTGTGAGTGGAAGTGCACAAGACGAGCATGAATCGGTTAAGAGAAAGTGTACTCTCCAAGTGCGCGCTTGTTGCCTTTCTCCTATGAGATACTGTATATCGGATTTTTGTTTCCTTCCATATAGAGAAACTGCACCCGGACAGGAGAGCGAAAACAAAAGAGCGAAAAACAGAAGAGCGAAAAATTGAAATCTATTTTGTAAGTTAAAATATCTTGATCTGCGAGTAATTCTACCGTAAATAAGTCTCTGCAGCTTTGGACATGCGCTTGGCTTAGGCTTACGCATAGTCCTGATGTTTTGGTTGAAGAGTTTTGGCGTCTAATTTAATTTTGATTTTTCGCTCTTTTGCATTCGCTCTCCTGTCCTGGTGCCTAGAGAAACATCTCAGTTCCGCATGGAGAGTGAAAGTATCCATTCGCTCCACTTTAGTATTAGGTTTCAGAAGGCTGTATTATCCATAAAACGTTGAGGTCAACAAACTTGGTAATATTTCGAATTTGGGGCGAAAACAGCAACCTGTGTTTCATTCAGTAAATGTTGAAAACGTGTATATGGTCAAAGTTCTCACACCCGTAATGGAAATGCGGTAAAAATTGAAAAAATGCTCTAAAGTAAAAAAATTTATTGGCTGATAGAAACGTTCAAATAAATATATATTTTCCTGAAATGTCAATATTTCAAAAACACCGATAAAAGTTGTTGTAGGCGATCGTTATCAGCGCAATAAACGCAAAGGAAAACATCAAAATATGAGGGAAGTTGTGCAGGAAGGCGGATCCTTTGATGTCATTGAGTACTTTGTTACAACTCGGAAGAAAGAAAAGTTGTCATTTGACGGCTGATTCGGCGAAGTCGCTGAGCCTGCGTTTCATTTCCGTCTAATGAATTTATTATGAATGTTTTTAGCATAAGGATTACAAAAAAAGGCCAAAATTGTAATGTAATACTGCAGAAACAGTCTTGTTGGATCTGATGCCTCCTAGCAGATCCTGTTTTATTAAACAACAGCTAGCTTTTCAAAAAAACCAATCCATGTTGAACCTCTTCTCATAACCATCACATTCTGCCTAAGTTTACTTCGCTATTCTAAAGGCTCAGTGAGCCGCAGTTTGATTAATGAATTCGTTGACAAAACATTCCAATGAACTTTAGGTTCGAGTTCGTGAAAAGGATGTCATACGTCGACAACGTCATGCTTAATGTGGACGTATTCTTCAATTAACAAAGACGTCCCCTGTTTGTCCAAAAGCAGCGATACTTGAAAAGTCACTCGGAGGCAAACATGACGTTTGGAGCGAGGGCACTATGCCTCATAGCAGATCTCTATGACGAAGCTCACTGTTCCTTGAACGTTTCTCTTGCCCTCTTGGAGTACTGTAAAAACTTCTTAGAGAAGCCTTATTTTCCATTACCACTTTTGGTTATTGCGTCAGCTTAGCAACTTTCGCTTTTCGGAGAGTAGAATTTCTATTCCATTCAGGCAATTTTCCACGTTTTTCAATGTTGGATGACCTTTTCACAAAAGCGCTAACCTGCCCACCACGGCACCTCTATTTTTTAACGCTTGGATGCCTATGGTCAAGCAATAATTTCACATCTGCCGAGGGCTTTCAGTCTCCACGATCCGCCATTCAAATCCGTATTCGGGGAGCAAAGCAGTTGTGTTTTGTTTGTTTTGCGACCTGATCTCGTGCTACCCGGAGGAGATGCGCCATCATCAATCTAAATAAGGCGCCAAAACGTCTTCTTCATTTTCTGAGCGGAGCAGATCGCTGCGCTCGGCGTTCCGTCCTAAGGGCATAATTTTCTCCTTTCCTGATTTAACATTGGAACTCAGGACATCCTGGAGAGGACGTTTAATTTAGTGAAATTGAGCAGAACGCAAACGCATGCAGACTTTGTTCCGTTCTGGCGTAGACTCACTGACGCAGTTGTCCCTCAAAGATAGGGCGACTTTTCCACAAAAGCTTTGCCCTCTACCTACCTTCCTTCTCTCGAAGCCATAGGTTATTTTGGAAAACAGCGTAGACACCCTTTTAATTTTTGTGAAGCCGACGTCCAGATTCTTTTCAGGGGAATGTTTACCGCCTGCTTCACATTATCAAGAGTGTTGTGAATAAAAGTTGCGCACCAACAGTGCATGTCTGAGATGAAAATCGAAGGGCTTCGGTGGTGGTTGTTTGTCCGGATTCGCGAGTCTCTTTTGATATATAGGATGGTTCCGATTTCTCAAAAATAGATGGAACATCCACTGGGAAAGTTGAGTCCCATGGTATTTCTGATGGAATGACGTTTCAGGAAATAATTATTCCTATACAAAACTGATATTTTCACAGTCTTTATGTTGTGCACAATTTTCGAGAAAGGTCGCCGGAAGGGGATAACACGCGTTCCAGGTCGAATGACGTTTATCCCACGGTTAAGTGGCTAGACAAACATCCCATAAGACAGGTCCTGAATGTCCGCCTTGAACAAAAAGATATATGAAAGGCCTATTTATGAGCGCTCCGTGGGCACTCAATTATGCTCGAGAAAGCTGTAAAATGAAGTAAGGAAAAAGGGGGTAACCGACATGAAATATTAATTTGGTATGCCCTCCCCCAGGAAATGACCCGCAACCGTTACAGGTGGATTTCTAAAACAAGCCTGCAGCATTTCCTAGGAAGTTTTCGAATGTCTTGTCTTCAAAAATATTTTTTCCGTGTCGTTCACTTTAATTAAAAGTGCTTGAAGTTCCTGCTTTTCTTGAGGAATCCCTTCGGAACGTACTCGTCCAGCGTCGAGACGTAAGGCTTCACAATCAAGCTGTGTACGTTCTAGGATGCCAAACAAGCGAAGCTGTCTACTTAACCATGAGTAGCAGCTAGGTTCTTCAGATGCAAAGTACACTTCCGTTTTCGTCGACGGCGTTTCTAAGTCGACGAACGGCCGCAATTATGCGAAGTGCTGCTGCTCCCATTCAGCATCTTCAACATTTGCAAACATCTCACACACACACGTGTTCCTCATGTCATGTTACGTGGAGTCTCATTTTCATTCGCTGCATTCCGTGAACCACAACATCCTCCTCCCTCTTGTGTTATTGTGTTGCGGAACACTTTCATTTCGCCATCGCTTAAATCACATTTTGCATTCCGAGTATTTCTTTACAGTTCAGTGGAGGCGCCGGCCATGTCGGGAACCAGAAACCCGGGGTGCGCTTCTGCTCCGCACGCCACTTAAGTGATTGCTTAAATCCACAACAACATAGTAAATGTTTCATGATGATCATTATACGATAGCAGCCAGTCGCGATGTCGTGTCTGCCTTTAAGTTATCCTCAATGACCTCCTCCCCTTCCACTTTAATATCGCCGAGACGGATTCCACGCGTTTCAATCTCTATCTGGACACACGTGCGTTAGTCAACAACATTAACATGTTGCCCGGCCCTTCAGCTCAAGGGGTCGAGATTCACTGAAATGCAGCCTCTCCTAAAAGCCAAAGCGTTCGGTTCCGGCTTTATCGAGGGTGTGTAGCTGTTTTGGCGTAAGGTCGGTCAACATCTCTGGTTGACGTTAGGCTAAGCAAAATGCACTTGTTTTGCATGTCTCTTTTGTCACGCTGACAAGATAGTGGTTTGGAAAGATTTAGGGAACTGGATTGGAAGGCAATATTGCGCAAAACCATCACAACAGATTGTTAACTTTATTGATCTCTCCAACTGAAAAATGAGAAAATGCTGAGCATGTTTACGTTACTCGGTAAGCTCGGCATCGTGACATTCACATATGTTACTGTTTGTCGACGAAAACAATTAATGCGTTGTATTTTTCTACCATATTCCCATGGACCTTTCGTAAACAGCAAAAAGCCCGCATGTGATATATCGATGTGAAAATAATTGTTAGCTCGGAGTGGTGGCCTGAATAAACTGGCGAAAAGTCAGGAGTGCTTTAGCGCATTTCCCAAGTGGTCAACTTGCCAATAAGCAAATTAGATCTGAAATACTGCAGTGTCGATGAATTATGGCAGCCTTACCGTCATACTTAGAGTCTGGAGCTCCTATCGCGACGAACGGCGCACATGACCTCCTCTCGTTTTGCTCGGACCTAACAGTGTCCTTGTTTTTCGTCAGCTTCAACGAAGCGGCCACTTGATCAGCATATTTTCGCGCGTTAATGGATTGCTCCCACCCCCTTCCCGATCCGACTCGCGCACATCAACATTGCCGAGAGACCAACGCTGGAAAAACTCCTACCTCCGCAGGGCCGCGAGTTACCCGCACAGGTTTGAAATCGCGAGAAATCGGCTCATTTCTCGATGACTCTCCGGACGTGACAGAAGTCTCACGTTCTTTCTCCCGATCGCGTTTTGTCTATCGCAACTGAGTGATGTCGCAGGGCGTCTCATACTGAAGGACCCTCAAATAAACAATGATTTAGCTCGCTGGTCGCAGAATAAGTGCACAGGCGAACGCGCTAAGTTTATTTCCCCTTAAAGCGCAGGAACTTTATTCTTGGCCGATATCAATCGTTTATTAAGTTCCGTTCATGAGGTCGAGCAATTAAAATCCGTGGATATTGAAAGCTGTTCTCGGCGCACTTCATTAGTATTTCGAGTTGTCCGCGGCCGTCCTCCTCGGGAACTCGTTGTCCTTCAGCATCCCGTGCTTACTGTAACCGCGAACGGCTTAAATGTCGAATGCCTTATGTTTTTTCACTTCGGATGGTGGGAAAATGTACGACAACAAAGAATGTTAGTTATTGTAGTCGTGTTCGGCTGTCGCAAACGCACGATCTTATTTGTTATTCCATTCAGTTTCCCGTCGACTGGGAGCAGCAGCTGAAATCCTCGGATGTCGGGCCTCAACAGCGCGATTCCGTTTCATGAGCGGCTATTTCAAAGATGCTTCGAACGGTTTCATCGTCATATGGAGCTTTCCGAGTGTCTTCCGGCGCTTACCTTGGTGCACGAATTCCAAAGTAACAACATCTACAGGTGTTTATCGCTGGAAAACGGTAACTTGGTCCTTCAGTTCAAAACCCTTCCAATCGTTTTCAGTGACCGTAGTGGAGCACAACCTTGACTACTTCACGGACTGCAGCAAATTCGAGCAATCCATCTCAAGGTGGATTGTGCCCCTCCTGCAACTCCTCTGCTTCCTTGGAAATGTCCTCAATATCCTCATCTACCGGCTCCCCTACTTCGACGGTTCCTCCTCTGTGCACTTTCTGCGCGCAAAAGCGTTAGCAAATCTAATCTTCGTTCTGTCCAGAATGTTTGAAGTCATCCATGCGTGGACCACGGAAGCAAACGCACAGTTCGAAATTGTCTACTGGACGACAAAACCGTACGTCATTACAGTGGCCAATGTGAGCGGAACGATCTCTACGTGGTGAGTCAGAGCACATTTGGGCATAATTCACACAGGAAACATAATTATTTTCATTAAAATCTGCACTTTGTCGCTACTAAACGTACTCTCAAGATGCCCTTCTAATTTCAACCGACACAGAGTTTACACATACTTTCACATCTTAGTCACTTGTTTTCAGGCTGACATTGTTAGTTACGATGGAAACGGTAATGTGCGTTCTCATGCCGTTCAGCTTTCGGCAATACTGTACCCGACGCCTTACACTAAATCTGCTCATCGCCACAGTAGTCCTCAGCACTGCTCTTCATTTAACATTTCTTTGTACACACCACGTCTCCACGACTACCGTACTCCGTGAACTGAACTCGTCGACACAGTGCTGGTACCATTCCATCCACTTCACTATGCAACGCAACACCCCACCCATCTACGAACTGTACGAGAAGATGTACTACTGGATTCAAATGACCGTCTCCATCGTCCTGCCAACGATCATCATGTTGATATGCTCGGTTCTCATAATTACGCGGTTCACATTCAAGGTACGCGTCGCTTTGTATCCACTGATGGAATGCCTTTCGTGTAGGACCTGGGAGAAACCTTTTCACAGCGCAGACGCTGCGTCATTCTAATGACTGTGTCTACCACGTTGTCACATCTGTTCCTAGAAGGTCCGGCCCTGTTGACAATCGGAGCGGCAGCGCTCAAAGGAGCCGGAAGTTCCGCGCACAATGACAGTATATGCAAGCTGAACCACGGAAACAATCTACTCTCCATGGTCAATGCCACCATCCCATTCTTCGTCTTCCTCGTGTGCAATCATCAATTCCGACACATGACCAAAGTATTCCTACAAGCGCAAACTGCCTGCCAGACTGACAAGAAACGGGCTCTCCTTAACCAGAGTACCGTGCGCAACAGGGCCGTTCGTGACCCGGAGCGGTCTGTGATAGAGCAAAAGCTCATTACGAAAGTCACAAACATGTAACGTCTTCTTCTTGCCCTACGGTGTCTCCCTCTTCTGCACGCAAAAATATAGTCATTTCCTGTACGGGCACTCTGTGAAGGTCTCGCTCTCGACATCCTGTTTTCGTCTCCGAACGCCGTTCTTTGAAAACATAAATGTTGGCTTTGCATGTTAAGTGCATTTGTATGTATGTCTCAACGCTTAAATAATTGATAACAAGAATTACATGACAATCACCCGCAGATCTAGTATCACCACAAGGAACTCTGCCTCTTAAGCGAGGTATTTATCTTCGTCTTCTTTCTGAATAAGAAGTGACTGACGCGCTTTTGCGCGCCTTTCCATCTTTTCTCCACGCTGCTTGTCAATCTGGTAGCGAGTAAAACAAAGCAGGAAGCAGGTGATAAGGAGGATCGTGAGAAAGATGCCAGAGATAATGATTACCAAGTGAATGTACGTGAAAGCGACACCGCATACCCGGAAAAGGACAAAGGGAACCTCAGGCAGCTCGTCTTGACTTTCGCTGTCGCCTGGGTAGGCGCACACTTGTCCTTGAACGCTACTAAAGTCGTCAAAGCAGGAACATGTAGTGAAAGAATTTCCCACGTCCGGTCTCATATCCTTACATGCGAGCTGGTGACAAAACTGGCGCTTTTGTTGGAAGCAGCATGAACAGCTGAACGACGTTTGCTAGAGGATTGTAAGTGCCAAACATACCCGGATGAAGCGGTTGAATTATGATAACACTTTGCCACGTGTTGGCTACACTGTCCTTGGTCGCTGTGTTGTGTTCTAAAGGACGTTCGTTATTGTCCAGCAATTTCCGGCAATTTCAAGAAGGTCATCTAATATTCTCGGTAATATCTATGAAAATCGTCTTCTATAGATCAACAGGGAGCTATCGACTGCAATGGGTAAGAATCAAATGTAAGTGTGGATATTGCACAATATGCGGGATGCATATATATCGCTAGCTACATATATCATTAGGAATTTTTACGTCACGTTTCAGGTCCCACCACGACTGCCTAATACCGGGTATTATTGCGCTAATCAATGCTCGCCCCTTAGATTTGGTGGGCTTTATGTTTGCCGTCTTTCTACGTTACGTTGTTTTCTGTTTTCTTCAGCGACCTTTCCTATCATGTGCGCTTGTTTTGTTATTCTCCGTCTTCTAGGCGAAGGTTTAATCAGCGTTACTCCTCATAAAATCTGAATGTATGAAGGCACGATAGCTGCTTTATTCAAACAGTAGCCGTAACAATGACTTACTGTTTGTTTGTTCATAAATCGCGTAATAGATATGGACTCCCTCGCCTTATAGCTGCCGATAAAATTTGACCTCATTGATGCTCGCCACGCAGGTTCTCCCACACCCTAGTATTTGAACAATGCAACAAAGTTCAGAGCCTACCTGCAAACACAAACTGTCTCGAGAGGATCTTCTCGAGTCGCAGCGCATACTCCAGCATTCCAGTCGGCTTCGCATTCACACGTTTTTGAGAGGGTGTTGTCGGCGCTCGATATCACTGAAAAGCGTTTTACAGCCAAAGGGTAATCATCGCCTGTTACCGGGGCATCTTTGTCGTTGTCTGTAAGCTGCTACATCAGAATTGAGCACAATAAGTGTGAGGAGCACTTTAAAGACAGTCATAGTAAGCCACCCTAAAAGAAACTGAAGTCAAACAGCTGGAAGGGTGCTGTGCTGCGATCGTAACCCCAGATTATTGCTCGAATTCGGCGCGAAATAAGGGACTTCAATAACAAACACCCTAAAACCAAACTTTATGATTCTTATCAGATAGTCGCACATTCCCTACGCAGTTTCATAATCGAAAGTAGCCGATTTCAGTTTACGCTGAATTCGATGTTTCCGCGACGGGCGATTCCTCTTGCAAGTGTTCTGTTTCATTGGGGCCGTTTCGATCGATCCAAATCATGATTCCTTGGTTTCGGCAAACAAAATTCTCACGGAGATAAGCGTCTCAGAGGGAAAGACGTATACATACACACTCTCCTTAGTGTACACAGCAAATTCGGTGACACAGTCACGTATTTAGCTTTAGAACGAATAGGAAAAGCGATGAAGGGAACATTTGTACGCCTATTTCCTTGGTACGGTTGGTGATCTGATGGATATGGCGAGTGAGGATATCATGGTGGTCAAGCATAGTTAAACGGACACCGCAACTAGGAAAAACCAAAGAGCGCAATAATTGTCAATTCATGACGTCACTCACCCAAAGATTGTAAACAAATTTTTCGATAAAGCAGCTGGAAACACCAGAACCTTTATTTCAGGGGTAAAACAGATGCCTATGGGTCGGAAGGGCGTTAAGGAGCCGCTGCTCAGTCAGCAGTCCCTCCACGCCTATATCGCATATATGAGCTCCATTTTCAGTTCTGATCTTTTTACCAGCACACCCGACAAAAACCAATCATGCCTTTAAATGCTTTCTTCCGTGAGAATCCCAACATGACCCCGTGCCAGCTGGACCTCTCCAACTGGGACCACCCACATGCATGGAAATGAAACGGTGCGCTCGGCGAAGGAAAGGTGTCGCGCGATGCAATTAACCAACTGAACGGTAGAATTTTCTCTCCTCCTCACAGCACAAATCGCGCAGGAAGTGCCTGCATTCGTGTGTACGTGATTAGTTGACCGTTTCTTTCGATGCGATCAATGCCCGCAGCGACTGTCTTCTTTGGCACTTTGATCCCACGCACGTCGTCTTGCATCACAACTCCCATCATATCACCCGTGTCGCGTCGTTGTCGCTTCTCCGATGACCCCAAGTAGCGCGATTTTGTTCGTCGATTGGCCCCGTTTTCCTCTTTTGATATGCCGTATCAGCCCCATCTTATCTTCTCCGTGATTACTCTTTCTAAGCCGCACACCCTCTCTACTCCCAGAGCATTTTTCCGATTGCAGTCGCGTTTTTGTTTTCCCCCACGTTTGTTCTCCTTCGCAAACTCTGCTTCTTTCAGCGGCACCATGACCGAAATCCCTTCTGTGTTCATGAACAACGAATGGTTCCAGGAGTCGGCAGAGAACCTCGACGAATTCCTCGCGGCGAAAGGTGATCACGCGCGTTTCATGTTCTTTCGTCTATTTATGTTTATGTTTCAGGGGTTCCGTGGCTCGTGCGGAAATTGATCTCTTTGAAAACTGGAAATGGCTACTTCAATCTGACCAAAAACGGAGACAAATACAAGATAGTCAACTGGAGCACGAAAAACAAGAAGGAATATGAGTTCATAGTTGGAGAACCGGTCACTGCTAGTGGATACGACGGAAAGCAACACAAAGTGAGTGTGAAACATGTGATATGTTACAGCGAGAAGTTGTAGATCTGCTTTTCTATGAATGGCGACCGATTCCGAGAGCAACACGAGCATCTGGAAGGCGACCGCAAGGGAGAGACTGATGACATCACGGAATACTTCATGCAGGATGGACGCCTTGTTGCGGTGAGTTTTGTCTGCTCGCTGCCTTCCTACGACAGCGTTTCAGGAAAGCTCGGTCACCGACAAGTCTGGAAACACTGTTACATGGCGCCGTTACTACAAACGAAACTAATGCAGCGGACATTTCACTTCATTGATCGCCACCGGGTTCAACATTGTGATGTTTTCCGAACCGTTTTTTTTTTCATTAATCCTTAAAACATTTACATGTTTACGGTAAATCGATTTCTACGCCGTCGACGTCCACTGAGTTAAATTGAAATATTTTTGGCTTTTGCCTATGTTTCAGACATATTTCGTTGAGCTCTCTGCTGATCTAAAGTAATTGTTTTAGTTAGGGCGGGTGAGATCGTTAACGTACTTCCTCGGCATGTCTGGTGGAGAACGCTATGTGGATTGAATTGTCGCCGTTTTGCACAATTACGTCCACGATGTTCGTGGGAAACGAGTCCTCAGTCTAGGCGATGATAATCACCTACAGTAGGAGCATCTTAGAACGTTACCACATGTGAAGTGAACTGGTTGTAGTGGTTGACATGTTTGATGTCGCAAATGTTGAACTCGATTGTTTCCGTTGACTTTGTGCACGTGCACCGCCGACTCTGATAGATTAGGCATCCGTTGTACACGTAGAGGACTCCCGACGGTCTTCTCTAAAGGTGGAAAGTTCGCTGGGGGAGAATTGGAAACTTTTTACCTCGGTTTTGGCAATGCTCGTCGATGCGTCAATAATCGCACCGCTCACAGGCCAGAAATAACGGACGGAGTTGTCAGGCGCAGAAGGGTTGCACAATTTCGCGAGCAAACAACCCATCTCTTCGATATGTATTCTTATAATTTCATTCTAGGAGCGGCCTTTTCTATAAACAAGGTCATTATAGACTGATTACAAATGCTAGCGTTTTGTGGCTGTTTTGAAATAGAGGACGACGATCAATAAACTAGGGGATGGTCTAGGTTTCACGACATCGATAAATCATGAAAGTGCATGATGCACACGAGGCATTCTACAACCGAAAGACTTGGCAATCGCGTTATCCTTAATGCACTCAAAGTCATGTAAGAAGTCGTTCAATGTTTTCTGGAGATTTAACATTGAGTTTCCCAAAATGACCACAAAAAGGACATTCTAGATGCTCCGATCTGCGCCAAAGTATATCTTTGAATAGAACCTCCCTTGCCCTTCTACAAAACTGAAGTCGTTAAGTAATAATTCTATACATCTGGACTAGTGGCACGAGATACACGTCATTATGAAGGTTGCACGCCCTCAACGACCACATACGTATACAAAACCTAGCTCATTTTACCGCTGCGCTGAACGACTTACTCGCTAAATGTTGTTCGTTTGTGTACACCCTCACCCATCGTTTGTCTATGCGGTGCAATTGACGACAAAATACGGGTAACAAAATGTTCGTTGAGCAACGGGGACGGAATAAAAGCAACGTCCAAAAAGCCGGAGAAAGGCATGTAGTACGAAAAACAAACCAATTTCGGGAGGCTTTGACCAAAATAAAGTCAAAGTTTCAGCGCAGTGAACGCGATTACGTGATTTATTCATAACGCTGGTGACGAATGATCGATGTGCGCAAAACAAACTCGACAGATATTAGCGGTATAAAAGACCCGCCCTCACTAGTTTGTTGCAGGCGAACATCGTACAAAGCGCTGGCCAGTTAATCCACGACATTTGATATAATAAACGTGAAAAAAGAGAGCCGGAAGCGGAACGCCTGCCCCGTCTTCGTGGGGAGGATGTCAGGCAGTGCGAATTGCATCGCTAGAAAGTGACCAGCAGGAAGGGCCATCGGCGGTTCCACGCCGCTCGCCCACCACAAACGACTTTCGCGCAGCTGTGCCAACTCCAGCGAGAGCAAATCAAATTTCGCGAAACGGACGACTGCATATTTGACAAATGCTCGAGTCGCTTCATCCATGTGAATGTTGCTCCAAACGTTTCAAGTTTTGAGGAGGACTGCGCAGTACTAATAGACAGAGACAGCAACAATGGGGGAGTCACTATTTATCGGATCGTTCTCCAAAGACGGCCATCTACCCCGTTGAAACGCGACACTCCGCCTTAGCGGCATCCACGAGGTCTCATCCATCGCAAGCCGTGATAGATGGTCCAGGATCATACGCACTAAGCAATTAAGAGATTGATGCACAACATCAGCCGTGAGGGAGGTGAAGTCGAATTGATCGGTTGACTGGGTAAGCGGTAATTCCTGATTGTACCTAATGAAGGTGCAGCCCTTAAATAAAAACAACTACACGCAAACTGGTTGTTCCCTGTTGGTGACACAAATGATTCTTTCTTAGGAAGCCCTACAATAGTTAATGAAGGAAATTCCCCTAAGGCGCTCATTCGAAGACCACGAAACCAAACTCATAACTAGTAGATGTGCCGAAACCAAGCACGGGCGACTTCACCTAAGACTACTACGAAATTGCTTTCTGCGTCAAAAAGTGAAAGGAAAAGCAACCGAAGGAGTCATTCATTCCTTATTTATGGCGCTTTGCCACTGTGTCCCATATGTTACGATTAGGACAAAAGCAAATCACGCCACGCCTTTGGTATTCATAGCTCTTTCCGTCAGTCTTCTCTTATTCCGTGGCAATCAACAAATGCACCAGCCAAGTTCCAAACCTGAATTGCCAATGAACCTTGTGTGTCTGCTGCTTCAAATGACCACGCAAATTCAGTTATCCCTGTAAACTAATATTTGAAACACTTGGCCGCCACTATGTGCAAATTCATGCAAATCAATCCGACGGAAAACGAAATAGCAAGGCACCAAGTGTCCAACGGGTGAGGCATTCATCTTACCATTTCCCTAAACAAGTGGGAAGTTTGTCGGGGACGTCAAGATTTCATAAACACTGACTACATATACACATTTAACGAAAAATGGGCAAAGAATCTATTATGTTGAAGCTCTTCCTTAAATCGTGTTGTTATTGTGAATCTTATTCAACAAGTGTGCGGTTTTAAAGTAAACCCAAGCGACAGCGACGGCTTCATTAGTTTTAACCCGGCCGCTTCTACACATTGAGAGAGTAATGCAAGTGAAATGCGCCAAATGATTTAAGGAAACTTATCACAATCGGTATGGTTCTGGTGTCTAATTAGTTCCGGAGTATTTCTTCGAAAGAGAGATGCGGAAAATTGATTCAATACGAAATGAATAGCAAGCTAACTCAAAATGAGCCAACTCAATTTGTGAGAAGGGACATCTACTAGCAAGAAACACGTTTGCTTCAAGCAACTTGCTTACTACACTCTATTGGAGCAGTTTCTTGCTTTCAGACATATTCGTAACTTGCATTTGTTTTGCAACTTCCTAAAGCGAGAGGGCCATCACAGTAGAGCGACATGCCACTTTAGACAAGACACTCCATGCCGTAATGGAAAAAATTTCTGACACCAGGCGAGATTAGCCACGGCATTTTCCATTGGAGATTCGTCTAAGAATAGATCTTGACTTGAATGTCGAGTTAATTAGACTCAAATCAAGACTATCGTTATCCCTTTTACGACATAATAGAAAACACAAATTAGCAGAATTGTTCGCTTAGAGTGTTGCAGTAAACAGGTTTGCAAACTTTTTTTCCAGGCTACTGGATTTCAGTAGGTTTGGCATGCGAAGCTCATTTATACCGATACGGCTTCATCGCCTTTATTTTTGTTCAAGTTTGTCCATTAACATTAGAACACTTTGTGCGGAATACAAGTTCCCTAAATAGTTTCCGTCTTGCATCAGCTGCTTTCCGTGTATAGTTTGTACTAGATAGGAGAATGTATTTGATATCTTCATGTACTCTGCGTTTGTGGCTAGAATCTTATAGTCAAAAGAGCACAATTTGCGCATAAAATATAAGATTTCTACGAGGAAAGCACACAAATTGGACGGAGCAGTATAAATCGCCTATGAAATAAAATGAAGCTCTCTTGTATGTCCACGCTAACAATATGTGAATTAATCTTGATCGAATATTTACGTTTATTTTGATAAACCAAACACAAACCGTTGTATGATGTTGAAAACAATTGTGTTTCTAGTTTGTGCGTTTTCACGGAGCCGCTGAGCTTTGAATGCTTAGAGTTTGTTCTGCTCACGTGAATGAATGTACCCTGTGCACGTATTTTGTGGTCATATGAGAGCGCTCTTCAAAAGCGGCGCGAACGTTCAATCAGCATCATTCTGTCGTTTCTGGGGAAAATGCGCATGTTCGATTCGTACCTGGTCGTGTATTTATTTTGTATTTTTTTTAGTTTAAATTAACTATTGTTAGGCTCGAAATGGTCGTCCGCCGTCTTAAATCCATTCCCACTCCTAATGCAGCCGAAATTCTTGGTCAAGCGCTGCACTTCCCCACGTCAGGTCGCGTTGCAGGGAATCGTTTCCTTAAGGTAAAAAGACTATCTATTATTGGTAACAATATAATCCAACGTTACAGGCAGCTTTAACAGAGCGAACCTCATCTTGGGATCCGGAAAATCCTCAGAAATGCGGAATTCCACACCAAGGGCTGTTCAACCTGTACGAAAAGTGGTCGCATGGTGGATTTGGAATGATCCTGACAGGAAATGTTCTCGTCTGCCCGGTAGGCTTATCATACATGGATGGTGCGATAATCGGTTTTCAGAAGCACCTTGAATCCGCTGGAAACGCGATTATCCACGAGTCCATCGATAGTCCAGAGCGGAGAGACGCCTTTAGGAAATGGGCTGAAACGATGAAGGCGTCCGGATCGTTAGCTGTTGTCCAACTGAGCCACGTGAGTGCAGTTTTTCCATTTCGCTGGTTCAAAATTGTAGATTTTTTAGGCTGGACGCGTGACTCCCTTCGCGGTGAATTCGACGCCATTCTCTGCGTCTGACGTTCAGCTCGGGGGTATTCGTCGCGGAAGCGGTTTCGGTAAACCGATTCCTTTGACGCGAGAACAAATCAAGGAGAACGTTATTAAGAATTTTGTGTACGCTGCTAAGTATTGTTATGAAGCAGGTAATTAATCAGTATCTGGTATACCCGGTATATGGCATTATTCAGGCTTTGATGGAGTGCAACTTCATGCAGCTCACGGGTACCTTCTCGCACAGTTCTGCTCTCCCACTACCAATCTTCGTACGGACGATTACGGTGGCAGCATTGAAAACCGCTCAAGGATCATTTTTGAAATCTATGAAGCCATTCGAAAGGAAATCCCAGCTGAAACGAAATTCACCGTTGGTATCAAAATGAATTCGGTAGAGTTCCAAGCTAAGGGAATGACCAACGATGACGCCTGCATGATCGCACGTCGACTAGAGGTTGGTAGGAAAATGGCATTCTGATCACCGGTGCGTTCTTCAGGAGGCCGGCTTCGATTTCGTCGAATTGTCGGGAGGCACAATCGAAAAACTGGCTTTCGCTCATATGAGGGATTCCACTCGCGAGCGTGAAGCATTCTTTTTAGAGTTTTCGGGAGAGGTAAGTGGTATCATTACCTTTTGCAAAGTAAAACACGCAACCTTTAGGTAAAGAAACAGCTGAAAAAGACCGTAGTCTACCTGACCGGTGGTTTCCGGACAGCTTATCACATGGTAAGAGCTGTGCGAGACGGTTTTACCGATGGAATTGGATTAGGAAGACCGATAACAGCTGAGCCAGGTAGACCACGCTCCACTGATCAAGTCTAACTTTTTCCTTTGCAGATCTACCTCTCAAAATTCTCACTGGCGAGGCGGAAGGTGCTGTAGATAGTCTCTTAAATCAAGATGATTTTGGCATAACCAGTCTTGCAAGTAACACCCAGATGTATCAGGCAGGTCTCACAAAGGTCGACAAGAAAGCTCTGTGCGATGGAATTATGGATCTCTGCGATGAACGCGTAGTGGAAAACTACAAGCAAGCGGCGGCCGCATACGTTGAGAAGATTACCGAGCTTGCGTCTTCTGGAGTTGCTAGTCATGGTGTACTGGAGTTCCAGTAGATTGGTTTTACCGGTGAAATAAAGTTTTTCGAGTTCATTTCCAGTCTTTCAGTTCATTTTAAGTCTGACATCTGACATTAAACTGACATGTTGCATGACATTCGATCCTTACAATCAGAGCTGTGTCCCGACCCGAAACCTCGGGATTCCCGACCCGGCGTCCCGTCCCGATCCCGAAGCTTCGGGAATCCCGACCCGATCCCGAGGCTTCGGGATTCCCGACCCGAAATCCCGTCCCGATCCCGAGGCTTCGGGAATCCCGACCCGAAATCCCGACTTTCAAATCATCAACTTTACCTAAAACAGACCTAAAACATCTAA